>PVJI01002955.1:0-134340 GCA_004026765.1 Micronycteris hirsuta | reverse complement strand
GCATGCAGGGGCCCACTGTTTTAGGAGTTGTTAAAAAGACAAGCTGCAAAGGTGAGGGTGAGAGCAGACCCTCCCCCTGGAAGAAGGGTGTTGTCAAGGATCTATCCTTAGGTTTGCTGATTCACTAGAAGGACTCACGGGACTCACAAAAGCAATCGTCATACCAGTAACTCAATATTATGGTTAACTAGAGAAAAATGAAACAAATTACAATCAGCAGAGACCAGACACAAGCTTCCACTTGTCCCCTCCCAGTGGAGTTACATGGACAGTACTTAATTCTCCCAGGAAAAACAAAAGAGTGTGACAATACATACAGAGAGTACTATCGACCAGGGAAGTTCACAGAGCCTTAGTGTTCAGGGTTTTATCGGGATCAGTCATGCAGCCATGGTTCACTCTTGTGGATGACCTTCATTTCTCAGCCTCCAGGGCCTCCAGAGGTCAAACTGATAGAGAGGGACCGAGACCCCAGCCATAAATCACATTGTTAGTATAAACCATCTGGTGGGGTTCAAGGCCACAGGTAAAGATGGACACTTTTGTCGAATAGGATATTGCAAGGTCTTAGGGGTTGCCTCTCAGGAGCCAGTTAAGGGCAAGACCTGTCTTTGGAATGGTGAGGGTTTGAACACCCCAGGCCTGCTGCATCAGACCTTTATAGCACCACGGGGAAGCAACTCAGATACACTCCTGGGGCTATTCATGGAAAATTCTGTTTGTCTTTCCATGAAGGAAAGGGAGCACTGCTCTGGAAACCCCGCATTCCTTATTCTTACAGTGAAAGCCAAAACTGAAGTCCGATCATACATATCTTTGAGCTCTCAACTTTATGTCCATAATGCATAATAGCTGGCTACCTCACATATAAAAGAAGAGCATACATATATGCTGAAAACCAACAATGAAAACCAAAGTCTTTCCACATCTCCTATGCTACTTAACTGGTTTTCTGCAAAACACTTTGGAAAGTCAAGAAATAGCCTTTAGCCTTCAAATGGTCTTAGCCACCAGTATTTTCTTTCCTTCATTCATATACTTGACTATTAGGTATTTTGTAATGTATATTTTATAGAAATAATCAGTTTTTAACAAAAAAAAATGCTTAAGACTTTTATCCACCTTTTGCTGCCTACTTTAATGCACTTGCAAATCAGATCTGTGCTCTTTGATCAAGCTTGATTTCTTTGCGCCTGTTTTTAATACTTTCACCAGTGGGCACCAGAAGCCTTGAGACATGCTAAGAATTCCAACTTTTTATGGGTTTGAAGAAAGAATCTGCAACATTCAGTTAACTAAACAAAGATTGGAAGTTTGCTTTGAACCTGGGACTCTCCCACACGGTACTCAAGCCCATTCCAAACTTGTACAGGTATACACCACATGTTAAACAGATGAGCAAATGTGGTTACAAGAACCCTCAGGATGTACCTGAGCCCAGAATGCATTTCTCCCAAAGTGGACTTGTGCATCTGTTATGAACTTGAAGTATTTGTTTACTTGCCAGCAAAGAACTACTTAAACTGCTAAGCTTGTACCCCATCAGACCTTATGGTTTTAGTAGAAAAAAGAAAAGGACACGATAAGATGACATGATAGGGGTGCCATGGTGTGCTTAAAGTGAAGGAGTGCAGAGCTCAGCAGAAGAGGCACAAGACTTGCTGTGTCCTAACTTGTGGAATAGGATGGTGATCATAGCGCCATCCTTTAGTACTGGGAATGCATTGCTAATTGGGAGGAATGTTGAATTGTGAAGGTTATTTAATGTGGCTTTTGTAAGCACTGTCGAGAGTAAAAACATATATATGATCATTTGGAAAAATCAATATGGCAAAGATGTCAACCACTCCAGACCCTGGAGATGCTTAAAGATATTCTCTTTATATAGTCCTTACCCTCCTTCTTTGTAACACCCATGGCCTAGATTCTTGCTCCTCTCCCTGCTTTGCAGTCTCTTAAACCTGATTTTTTGTCATACTTCTCCAAGTTTTCGCTCCCTTGACAAACAGCTTTTAGTACCCATTCAATCAATTCCTGCCCCCTTGGAGCTTAAATGGGGCAAAGCAGATCATTAACATAATACACATGCAAACTAAGTATATTAGAAGGTGCTGAGTGCTCTAGAGAAAAATAAAACAAGGTGAAAGAGAAGAGGAAGTACCAGAGGGTTGAACCCAAACTTCCCTGTGTTCCTTCTGTTTTTCTTTGTATTTCTCAGCTGTCCTGGTGTGCTGACACAGTTTGATTTGTTGCTGGGAGAAAGCAAATCCTTTTCTTCCTTGTCTTCTTGCTAGTGTGTACAATGTGCCAATAATAACTAATATTTGTTATTTATTTTAATCCTCATAACAACCTGTGTGAAGAAAACAAGTCTCAGAAATGAGAATAACTTGGTTAAGATCAAATAGCTACTAAATTAACAGAACAGGAATCTCAAATCAAGGTTCTCTGAAACTAAGTTCCCTGGATTTTGTACACATGCTCACTCCCAATGTTGGACACCCAAAAGAAAAAGTAAAGGCATGACTATCGGGTCAGGTGGAGGAAGGAAATGCCTTGGGTAAAATGGCAAAACGATCATTCAGGAGAACAACAGGTAAACTGTTTGGGTGCATATTATGAATGTTCAAGCAACCATTCAATAAATGTTTATTGAGTGTCTATGATGTGTTAAGTACTAAGAGTCATCATCTACTTCCCCTGAAAATAAGATTACATTAGATTCAAATCAATATACAGTGGCCAGCTGTATACAGGAATACATTTTTAATTATATTTATTGATTACGGTATTACAATTGTCCCAGTTTCCCCCCTTTACCCCTATCCACCCAACACCCTCACTCTGTCAGGCAATCCCCACACCACTGTCCATGTCCATGGGTCATGCATATAAGTTCTTTGGCTACTCCATTTCCTGCACTGTACCTTATATCCTCATGGCTATTCTGTAACTACCTATTTGTACTTCTTAATCCCTTCACCTCTTCCCATCTGGCAACCATCAAAACTTTTCATATCCATGATTCTATCTCTGTTCTTGTTTGATTAGTTTGTTGTTTAGATTCAGTTGTTGATAGATGTGTATTTATTGCCATTTTGTTGTTCATAGTTTTGATCTTCTTTTTCTTAAATAAGTCTCTTTAATATTTCATATAAGAGTGGCTTGGTAATGATGAACTTCTTTAGTTTTTTCTTGTCTGGGAAGATCTTTATCTGCCCTTCCATTCTGAATGATAACTTTGCTGTATAAAGCAATCATAGCATTAGGTCTCCACCTTTCATGACTTTGAATATTTCTTGCCAATCCCTTCTAGCCTGCGAAGTTTCTTTTAAGAAATCAGCTGACCGTCTTATGGGAACTCCCCTGTAGGTAACTTCTTTTCTCTTACTGCTCTTAAGATTCTCTCTTTATCTTTAACCCTTGGCATTTTATGATGTGTCTTAGAGTGAGCCTCTTTTGGGTTATCTGTTTGGGACTCTCTGTGTTTCTTGGACTTGGATGTCTATTGCCTTTACCAAATTAGGAAAGGTTTGCTTTCTTTTTTTTTGTTTCAAATAGATTTCCAACTTCTTGCTCTTTCTCCTCTCCTTCTGATACCCCTATGATATAAATGTTGGAATGCTTGAAGTTGCCCCATACGCTCCTTACACTATCTTTTTTTTTTATTCTTTTTTCTTCCTGTTGTTCTGATTGGTTGTTTTTTGCTTCCTTATGTTCCAAATCATTGATGTGATTCTCGACTTCATCTACTATTGTTTCCCTGTAAATTCTTCTTTACTTCAAATAGTGAATCATTCATTTCTAACTAGATCTTTTTTATGCTGTTGAGGTCCTCACTAAGTTCCTTGAGCATCCTTATAACCAGTGTTTTGAACTCTGCATCTGATAGATTGCTTATCTACATTTCATTTAGCTCTTCTTCTGGAGTTTTGGTCTGTTCTTTTATCTGGGCCATGTTTCTTTGTCTCTTCATTTTGGCAGCCTCCCTGCGATTGTTTCTATGTATTAGGTAAAGCCTCTTTGACTCCTGTCTTGGTAGTATGGCCTAACGTAGTAGATGTCCTGTGGGGTCTAGTGGCACAACATCCTCTATCACCCAAGCTGGGTACTTGAGACGCATGCTTTATGTGGGCTGAGTATACCCCTACCCCTCATAGTTGAGTCTTGATTGCTGTTGGTAGATCAATGGGAGGGATTTCCCCAGCTTCAAGGACTGGCTGTGACCACTGACCACCAACCTCCACCCTCCATGGAGGATCAGCTGTCCAGGGGCAGGGTAATAGTGCTATGATGTGATCTGTAGCTGTCCACTAGGTGTGCAGGCTCTGGGGTTTCCCAGGATGGTGCAGGCCAAGGTCAGTCCTGATGTGTGTTTTGCCCAGGGCCACCCTGCCTGGGCTACAAAGCAATCTGAGATGGTTTCTACTTGTTCTGGGCTTGGAGATTCTCAGGCAAAGCCAAACTGTGAATCTAGGCTGTCTGCTGCTAGTGTCCTGCCTGGGGGCACTTAGCAAGACATATGGGGGCTGGGGGCTCACTGAGACTGACTGTTGTTTGTTTGAGAGGATTTAGGAAGTTGTGAATCATGAGTCAAGATCAGCCATTCATATGGAAAAGTCTCTGTTAACAACTAGGGTGGGCTGCTGGTCAAGATGGTGATATAGGTAAACACAGATCACCTCCTTGTACAACTACATCAAAATTACAACTAAATTATAGAAAAACCATCACTCAGAATTGTCAGAAATTGAATTGAATGGGAGTCTGACAACCATGGAATTAAAGAAACCACATCCATCCAGAGTGGTAGGAGGGGCAGAGACAGAGAACAGGCTGATCCCACAACCACGTGTGGTGGATAACAACAGGAGGGATATCTCGGGAATGAAGAGTCCTAGCCCCACACTAGCCGCCCCCCAGCCCAGGGTTACAGTAATGGAAGATAAGTCCCCATAACTTCTGGCAGTGAAAATCCAGCAGTGATGCAGTCAGTGGAAGAAACTTCTGGAGTCCCAGGTGGTTTCTCTTAAAAAACCCACACACAGACTCACCTACTCAGACTCACTCTCTCTGAGTTCCAGCACCAGGATAGCAGCTTGTAAGGCACCAGTGGTATACAGAAAGGAAGTGAAGGGTCTGGCATCAGCGTGAGAGCTGGGGACAGCTTTCTCCCAGACTGAGATTCCATTGTCCTTTTTCTGAACCCTCCCCCCACAGAGCCACAGAGCCAGCAGACAGATGCCATATCTGAGACTCTATCAACCTGGCTAACACTGTTTTCCCCGCCCTGGAGATCCCCTGAGACTCCATCCCACCCAACTTAAGGAATACTTGTTTTAAATGAAAATAGGATATCATATTAATAATTGTCTTGTGGGCCTACTAACTTTAATAGGGGTCTAGAAAATAGTTTCTGACATATGGAAAAGAAAAATAAATAAAGGACAAAGGAAATATAAATAAACTAAATGTAGAATCAAGGACAGAATTAAGTGTTAAATCAGAGAGTACTCACCATTACATTAATAGTGAGTTCAGTAGGGTGAATTAAGGCAATAGCATTAATCACTGTAAATTCCTCCTAAAAAACCTTAAAGAGAGACATTGTGAAAAAGAGTTATGGTGTAATAGATGAAGCCCAAAACTTAAAACTGTCCAATCCAGATTCTGTCATTCAGCAGTTTTGTGACCTTTATCTATAAAATGAAGTTAATAATCCTTACCCAGCGGGGTTGGAACTACATAAGGTCACATGTGAATGGGGCACCAAGTGAGCATTTTTGTCAGGGCTCTTGCAACTGCAGGGGACAGATCTCCAACTCCAAAGGTTATTTACTGACTTGCATGAATAAAAAAGAAATGCAATCCTAGTGCTTTAGGTACATCTGGAGGCAAAGACTCAACTGATGTCACCAGGAGCCCAGTCTCTCCATCTCTTGGTGAGCTTTATCCCCAGATGGGCCCTTCCCTTGAGGAAACAAAGTGGCAGCCGGCAGTTCCATACTCAAATCTTCATAGTTACAGAGCAACTTCACCATAATTCTACCCAAAACTTTAGTAGGACCTTCCTTGGCCTGGATTGGGTCATGAGGCTACCTCTAAATCAGTCATTATGAACAGGTAATTCTGCACTCTGATCTGGTTTGGGCCATCTGCCTGGCTTGGGAGTCAGAGAGAAAGTCAGCCTCAACAAGCAGCCCCAACAAGCACTAAGGAAGAAAAAGATAATGTCCCAGAGGAAACCCAGAATGCTATTGTGAGAAGAAGAAATATTAAATGACAAAAGCAAACTAAATTCACTCATTCCATTAGTATTTGTTGCATCTAGATCTGTTGGATTTGGATATCATCTCTCTGAATGGATCAGAAATAGAATATAGAACTCAGTTCCTGTGCTATTTGTGTTTTCTAAATAATGTCTCTTCTTCAGAAAAATGTAATAATAATAATGCTTTCTCTGAGCATAAAGAGCCCACTCAAATAGCCTGCTGTTTCAGGAAAAAAAAAAGATTCATTCCTATGAAAAATGTATTTCTTGCTTGGCTCACAAAGTAGGAAGATATTGGAATATTAATATTTAGTGCATGTACCTAGAAATGACCCTGTATGCATAAATATGCCTTAGCTTTTCCATCTATACCTATATCAAGGAAAAAAATTAAATTATAATATACGGCTGTGAAGAAATGAAATGAAACACCACACATATATTAAACCTAAAGAATAGAAATGAACCCACAACACCAGCAAATTTGGAATCTCACATACACTGCTTTCCTTAATATGGATCTCTGTGCTTCCCTGTCTGTTTCTATTGACTAGTTGTGTGAACTTGGTGATGTATAAAATTAATAGCTTTTTACCTTTCACTTTGCCTGGAAAGAAAGAACCTGATAAAACAATTCTCTCCCATCTTAAACAAAACATCTTTCTCTGTCTACCACCCAATGCCTCCTTCTCTTCACAGCCACAGCTCTAGAAGAGGCAGTCCACACTAGCTGTTTCTACTTTCCTACCCCCACACCCATTCACACACAAGCCCCTGTCTCTACCATATGGGAACTTCCCTCACCAATGAGCTTTTTCCAAGTTCACCAGATACTTTCCAGTCCTTATTGAATGTATTTGTAACAGTCTCTGCTCCTGGCAACTCTCCTTCCTTCATTTCCACTTCACCAGTGTCTGCTGGTTTTCCCTCTCTTCTTCAAGTGCTCCATTTCAGTCTCCTTCATAGCCCTCTTTCCTCCACCTACCTCTTAAACAGGGCTCCCCGGGGTTGCTTCTTGCTCTATATCTTCTCCCCTAATCCTATGTCTTCACTCACACCTTATATGCTCATGGCCCCAAATCTTTATCTAAAGCCCAGACCTCTCTAACAAACTGCCACTGGACTTCTCCACCAGACGGTCCCACACTTTCATAGACGTTTTTTTTTTTTTTTTTTGAAAAAGGGAAGAGGACTAGGAACAGAGGCCTGGGAAACAGCAATGTCTAGAAGACATACGGAGGAAGAAGAACACTGAGGTTGCACTGAGATGTATAATGAAATCAGAAGTGAAGGATGTCCTGGGAGCCTAGGCAAGAGAGGCTTTGTGAAAGAAAGCGGGCACAGAAGTGCAATAGCAAGTGACATGAGAACTGAAACTGACCCTTTAAAAGAACAGCTAGAAGATCCTTAGTGACCTTGACATGAGACTTTTCAAGGGTTAGGGCAGGAGGCAGATTGCAGTAGGCTAAGGAGTAATTAGGAAGTAAGAAAATGCATACAGAGTACATGAGCTATTCTTTTAAGAACTTGGCCAAAGGTGGAAATAGCTAAATGGAGATAAGGAGTAAGTGGTGGGGCTTATTTATTTGATTGGTTCAATGGGTGGTAGTTTTTAAGCTGGGAGACAGTTGAGGCTGTTTACTAAAGGGGAATAAAACAATATGAAATTAGAAATAGAAATCCAGGAACTGTTAATGGTGGATAAATATCCTTCCACAACCATTGTGTTCTATCAAAACCCCAGCTGGCATGTGTTTTCCACCATCACTTCTAACACCTTCAATAATTCTTTATGGGGCACAGGTTAAAATTTAATCCTAAGCCTTGCATATAAATGATCTCAAGTTCTGAATTCATCTCTCCCATGTTACATCCCACAAGTCATACCCAAAATGATTCTGGGAGCCTTTCCTTACCTCATTCACTCTCTGTTTTTTTTATGAAATCTATCCATTTCTTAAGACCTTGTTCAATTTCCTCTTAATGTTTCCCAAGTTACCTCAGTTTATAGCAATTACTCCCTTTATAGCACTTCTACAGCATGTATATGCTTCTTTATTTTTCCTCTCTTGTATAATTATTCACCAAATCATGTATATGTTCCTGCTCCCTAAACCAGTTGTAAGGACATGAAGATTTTCCCCCACCCCGAACATCTGGCAGAATCCCCAGGCTCTACCATCTGGGGCCCCTGTATTATGGTCAACTGCAAGAGAAAAGTCCTTTAAACACAGGAAAAGATTGAAAATCAGTCTGTGAAGGTCAATGGTGACCTTGTGAGAGTAGTTGACAGGCACAGTAGGGAGCATCAGAAGCTAAATGAGGCATAAGGCAGGTAGGACAGTGAAGGTTAGAACACAATCCTAGAAGGGTCCAATTAATAAATATTTAATGAGCAACTACTGTGAACAGAGCACTCTCTTAGATATGAAAGATATAGCAGTGGACAAAACAGAACATTTCTCTGCCCTCATGGAGCTTATAGTTCAGAATAGCAGATAGACATTAAGCATGTAATTTCAAATGTAGCAAATGGAAGAAAAAGAAGAGTACAGTGAGAGAGTATTATATCTTATATATTCCTGTTGGCTTGAGCACAGCCTGATACACTGTGGGCACCTCCTGTCTGAAAGGATGGAGAGGAAGAGGACGGAAAGAGAAAGGGAAAGAAGAGAGAGAAAGAAAGGTGAAAGGGAGGGAAGGGGAGGAGAAAGGAGAAGGGACATTAATTATGAATCTGAATACCTCATATATTAGTGATGGTATGGATAAAAATGCAAAGTTTAAAAAAAAAAGGTTAAGTTCATTCATTCACAAAGCGAGTATTTATTAAGAACTTACTGTATGTGATGTCCCAAGATGGAGTTGTTTTTTCATTACAGGTGAGACATCTAACTGAATAAGAGTTTAGATTGTGGTGAAATCAAAAGGAAGCTTTGAATAGGCGACTTCTAGAATCTCTTGCTCGCTTCTCTACAATCTGGACCTCATTCACCAACTCTATGTGACAGGGTCCTACACACATCAGTTGTGTGCAGACGTTGCTTGGATTGAACTGCTTACATGAAGACATGCTTTTTTCAGAGTCATAAGTGAAACAGATGATTTGTAGCCACTCCTCGAATTTTGTATTGACTTAAATTTTTTTTGTTTCTGAGGCAAAGGGATATATTTATTTTTAAAAAATCAGAATTTGGGAGACTTCATGAATATCCAAATCCTGAGAAAGGAAAAAATGATATGTGAGCAGCACCTCCAATGGAGCAGCTGCTTGTAACAGTCAGCTACCATATCAACATATGAAACTGCATCATGTGTCACATTATTTGTCATTTTAATGCAGTAATATAACCATGAGATTACAAAGTTAAATTTATGTAAATCATGTTTTGCAAATTACTGGAGCAGACTGTAGGGGCTGTTTGTACTCAATCTGCTAATGAAAGGACCCATCTTACCAACAGAAAAATCAAATGAAGAAAATATTTTGCTGTACTTCCTTTGGTCTATTTTGAAGTTGTAAAATATTCTGTTAAGAATATTTCCCCCAAAGGCTTTCATTTGGAAGAGACAGGGAAAAGAGAGAAGTCTGTGTTCATCCATTGTTAAAGAGGCTACCTTGGGAGCTGGCGAATGTTCCCCTTGGTTTGTTGTCTATTTTGCAAGGCTGGTGGTATATTTGCTCCCAACTGATTAATCTATCAAACCCCCAATGTTTTCAAGGAACCATAGACTACTCAGGCAATCCTTAGGAGATGTTCCCGCATTATGAATCTAGCATTCATTCTCATAGATGGCAGTGTGACTAATGATGGTGCTTTGCATTTCTATAACAATTTACATTTTCCAGACCACTTCCACATTCATCATCTCATTTGATTCTCATGACAACCCTGAGGTCTGAGGGCAGGGATTATTGGTCTTGCATTTCATAGGAGGAAGAGCAACTCAAGGCTCAGAGGGCTGTCACTTCCCCACCCTAGTAAACAATAAAGTCATGAGTCAACACAGGCTGTCTGAAATACATATAGATATAGATATAGGTATAGATTAGATATAGGTATAGATATGAATATGGATACAGATATAGATGGATGGGGATATAGATAGAGATAGAGATGGCTATAGATATAGACAGATGCAGATATAGATATAGACACAGAGAGATATCGATATATAGGTGGATGTGGATATAAATATAGATGATATAGATATAGATATGGATATAGATGATATAGACATAGACATAGACACATGTCCCTTATATCAGCTGAGGTTCAGTGCAGGAGACAGAACCACTCTAAGTGTTGCAGAAAAAGAATCTAATAGAGCAGCTGAAGTCAGAGACTGCCCCTGGTTATTCAGTTCAAGGGCCCATCACTGTTGCCATAGTACAGAAGTCTGGAGGCTGCTATTGTCACAGGAAAAAGCCAAAACCATCTATAAGCAGCCACTTCCCACAACTATGCTGTACACCTGCTATAAAATAATATTGAACGTCAAAAACCTACTTAGAAGTATAGAAGAAATGAGCAAAATATGAAATTAACCTTTGGCAAACACCACAATAATTTCTGCAGGCAATTGTTCCAGTGCATGTCAAAATTAGTAGGCTAAAGATGAAGGAAAGTAAGATATTTGCCTAGTTTTAAAATATTTTTCTCTAAAATTACAAAGGACGTTGAAAGTTTTGTCTTATCACATATTTGATTATAATAACCAGCCCAATAAAATCATTTAAAAATATTTTTCTCTAAATCTTAGCTAATTACAAAAGGCAAATAGTAATTTACAGTAAAAAATAAAACCTGGCAAACACTGTCTTAACCAAACAATTAGGCTGAACAGCACTGGTAATAAGACAGAACAGTGTTGTATAATTTCTGATATTGTGCACATCACCTCTACGGTATTCTTTCCAAAAAATTTTTCAATTAAATTATTTTAAAAATCAGAAAAACTCAGATGAAGGGATGCACCACAAAATATCTGGCCAGGAATGTACAAAAACCAAGGACATAAGAGTGAAGGGAGACAGAAAATCTGTTGAGATTAGACGACAACGAAATGCAATATGGTATTCTGGATGAGACCCTGAGACAGATAAAGGACATTTGTGGAAAATATGATGACATCTAAATAAAGTTTCTGGTTTAGCAACAACCACAGCAGGGAAATTGCCTGCATCTCGCTTTCACTTTCCAAATTTCACAGGCATGGACGTGATTGGCAGAACTGAATTCTCATCCAGAGCTTAGTTGCAAAGGAGAAAGGAGTCTAGGAAATGTAGTTCTTAGAATGGGGTTGAGAGCACCAATTACAGTCTCAATCATACCCCTTTTAAAAATGCATGGTGCTTATTAACATTTTAAGGCTATTAAAAAAAAACCTGCAGTAAAGAAAACTATTAAACTTTAACCTTGCTGAACTCAGCTTTTCCCAAAATTATTTGACCATAAAACTCTGTATCCGGCAGCCCTTCATTAAGCAGAACACTCTCAGGGAAACTGTGCACCGCGGCAAGCTGGGGGCAGCCACATGCAGCATGAAATCATGGGCACCAATATGTCAGTCAAGCAACTGACGAACAGTATCAGTGAGCACCTGCTGCAGGCACTATGGTAGGCACTGGGGCAGCTCCTAGGCCAATTCCAGTCCACGCAACAAACATATGAGCCAAAATACCTTTCCCTGGAGTGATTACAGTGCAGTTGAAAAAACCACTCCTATGTATCGGCCACAGAAATTTAAGGTGCTAGAATTAATACTAAGTGGGAAGTGAGTTAAGACTAGTAGCTGCTGTAGAATAGAAATAATCATCCATCATCAATGGTCCAATCCAGCCAGCAATCCAAGCTTTCTAAAACAACTGAGTATTGTCAGGTGAGCCAAGCACCCTCTGTCGACCTGCCCCACCACTCTCTATTGTCTCATATCTGCCCAGGTCACCAAACTATGTTTCTTCCTGAGACCTGTAGCCATCTGGATTTGATGCACAGAGGTGGACACATGGACATGAGAAGATTTTATGGAAAGGGTACAATTTGAACTAAGCTTTAAAGGCTAAGTGGGTAGCATCCTTAGCAGTATCTCCCCTGGACTTCTGGGAGAACATTCGTGTTACCTCCATTATGGACAGGATATGGTTAAAGGGTAACCTCGGATACAGCTACTGAGGCCTCGCTGAGTGTTCTGGAAACATACCCCCTTATCGTGGAGAAATTTCCAATGAGAAAAGAGTATATGAAGCAGTTCTCAACTGTAACTTAGGAGAGAGAGCAAATTTTCCCCTAAAGCAAAGAAAGTTTAAAAGGGGTGCCCACCATGCCCCTTCTCATTCATCTGAGAGAAAGAAAACACGTGATAGATAATGGCTAGTGGGGCTCCCACTATGAAAAAAAAGCAATCTTTTCTGCAGAAGCAGCTTAAGTGCAATACTTAAAAGATAATTTTCCATGCATCCAAATTTGGAAATCTTATCCTGTAACAATTTGGGAGGCTTTTCTTCCCTCACCTCACCCACCCCCACTTTCTTATACTGTATTGAGGAAACCTAATACTTGCATTCTGGTTTTTTTTAATACTTTCAAAGAGAAATGCACTTACAAGGGGGCTTTTAAAAATTCTTAAGGAGCATTAATTAGGAAACGTAAAAATGAAGATGTTTTAAAGACAGCAGCATGACTCAGGGCCATAAAACCTGGCTTTGGGAAATTAAAGAGAAATTGGGATGAATGGAAATCACTTTTCATACAATTTTATCATACCATATTGTTAAAATTATTTTCAAGGAGATCACAGTGAAAGAAGAAACTGCTCAGTGCAAGTGTTAGCTACCTGGTTTTATACCATAAACACCACTGGTGAGGTGACAGAACTGTTTGAAAACCATCCTTGTCTTCAAAATGAAGAGTCAGTGAGTATTCTGAAATTAATACACATTTTATTCATCACCAACGTCCTGAAGCTGGATGAACACTGCTTTTCCTCATGTAGCACCATGCATGAATGCCAACAGCAAAGGACATCCCCCACTGCACTCAGCACGAGGCAGAGCTGTGGCTTTCTGGGATTATGTGGAATATGCCAAAACCAACACCCCTCAGATATCAACACTTTGTTCATTCAATAAATATTTACTGAGCATCTACTATGCAACAGGCACCAAAATAGGCACTGGGATACCACAGTGTCTGCAAGAGATGTGCCCCCGTCATCATGTGGTTTACAGTCTAGAGGGGAAGTCAGACAAGAAGTCAAATGAACATATTATTTTAGGTGTTGGCAAACAATGGCAGAAGACAGAATTCTACTAAGAAAGGGTTATAGGTACAGCCTCTCCAAGGAACTAACACTTGCCAAGAGGCCTCCGTGAAGGCAAAGGCACCACAGTGGGAAGGAGTTTGGCATGTTCGCAAAGTAGATAAGAAATGTGAGTCAAGTCAATAAGAAAGGTTGATGATGAGACTAGAGAGGACCCATGATGAGGAGCCCTGATTTAATTCTGGGAGCAATGAGAAGCCACCAAAAGGCTTTGCGTTAGTCATCTCAGGCTGCCATAACAAGATACCCCTGACTGGATGGCATACAAAACAGAAATTTATTGCTCACAGTTCTGAAGGCTGCAAAGTTCAAGATCAAGGTGCCACCTAAGTTGATTCTCGGTGAGGGCCCTCTGTCTGCCTTGCAAACCACCACCCTCTCAATGTGTGCACACTTGGCCTTTCTGTGCCATGTGCACACGGAGAGAAGGAGAAAGAGAGAAAGAGAGTGAGCGCAAGTTCTCTGAGGTCTCTTTTTATAAGAACACGAACCTTGTAAGGACAGAGTGCCTACACCCTGATGACCTCATTTAACTTTAATTATTTTTATAAAGACCCTCTCTTCAAGTCACATTGGGGGTTAGGCCTTGAATTTGGAGAAAACCCAAACATTCAGTTTCTAACAGGTTTAAAGTAAGAAATAACATCATCCGATCATCTAATTAGATTTTTTTCAAGGTCACTTTGACTACTGTGCAGAGTGTGGCTCATTAGGAAAAAGAGCAGAAGCAGAGCAACCAGGAGTCCTGAGCAGAGAGAACGATGACTTTGACCAAGGTGGCTGTGGCATCATACAGAATAAACATGGGGAAAGAATTGGGGGTAAGCAGATATCAAAAAAAAATTGTGTAACATTTTTTTAAATGATTAAGATTTGGTGTATTAAAGAAATAACATTGGAGCAGAAGATAAATTTTTCACATCTAAGTGATTTTTTAAAACAAGATCATTTAAGTCATTTAAGGAAAGAGACAACCCATGTGGGTTCCCACATGGGAGTGCTGGAGAATTGTATTGATCATTAGCCTGCTTTTATGTATCACCATTGTGATTCATAGTCATGGGGAAATCCTGGAAGGTTGCAAAGTTCAGTTAAGATAGGCAATTAAACATACAAATGTTTATCGGAATAGGTATTAGGTTCCTATTGCTTCATAATAAATTTCCACAAAATTAGCAGCTTAAAGCCACATGCATTTATTATCTCACCATTTCTGTGAATGGCTCCGCTGGGTCCTTTGTGAGAGTCTCATAAGCCCGAAACCAAGGGTCAGCTGCGCTTGGGTTCCTTTCTCAGGTTCAGGATTCTACTTCACACTCACAGAGTTACTGGCAGAATTCAGCTCCTGATAGAATGAGGACCCTGTTGTTTTGCTGGTTGCCAGCTGGGAGTCCTGGGAGTCACCTGTGTCTCCTAGAAGCTACCTGCAGCCTCCCTTTTAAGGACTCACTCAATAAGGTTGGGCCTACACAATAATCTCCCTTTTGATTAACTCAAATCATTACTGACCTGGATTACATGTGAAACATATTTTTGCTACATAATATAAACACAGAATTGATATTTTAGTGTAGTCACAGGTTCTACCTAGACAAACAGGAGGGACTTACACAAAGGCAAATGTTATTAGTGATCATTTTACTCTGCCAACCACAGAAGATCACTGAATCTTTGAATCTTGTGGAAAGACTTTCTATTGTTACAATCTCTTGCATTCAATTCCCCACAATACACTCTGCAACTTGAAAATCACGGAGGTTAAAATAGAAAAAGAAACAGTCAGTATGTTGGCTGAAAAATGAATGTGTTTGAAAACAAACGGCCATGCCTGAGAAGGGCCAGCTTCTTGGCTGGTCCACAATGGCTCTCAGTCCATCTCGAAGTCTTCCACATTGCTTTCTGTCAAGGCTCTTTTGGAGTCCATAGTCTTCCAACTTGGGTTCTTTTCTAGACGCTGCTACTCTCTAACTTCTGTTTGTCCTTCAATAAAGCAGCAAGAACACATCTCTGTGTAAAAAGGAGCAATCCTTCTTCCTAAGAGCAACAGGCCCCGATCAGGTGACCCGAACGGCAAACGTACAGACAACCATCTGCACACCAAGGGGCACCTGGGAAATCTAAGAAGGAATGCTGAGATAGGGGAAGGTGGCAAAAGATGAACTAGAAGGTCCAGAAAAGTGTGCACAGTAGGTAACCTGGAACAGGATGTGGGAGGTAAGGAGCCAAGACGTGTGCTTGGTGGGGCTAACCAACTTTTTCCATCAAAAATATTGAAATTGAAACTGAGCTTCTGTAGGATGGGAGGAGACTACAGGAATGGACCACCTTTCTACCTCAGGTAGGACCTCATCCCTGCGTGCCGTGTTTGATGGCAGAACTTCTTGTGTCTCTTCGTCTCCTGGCAACGCCACCTCCACAAGCCCTGAGCATCCTGCCACCTTGTCAGAAAGATCACATGTCCTCTGTTCCTCTAGCCCCAGCCACACTCCAAGTCCTACCCTTTCTG
This sequence comes from Micronycteris hirsuta, assembly GCA_004026765.1. NCBI lineage: Eukaryota > Metazoa > Chordata > Mammalia > Chiroptera > Phyllostomidae > Micronycteris > Micronycteris hirsuta. Next base: position 118,240 of record PVJI01002955.1, on the reverse strand, counting down.
CATGACTTCGAAAGTCATATGTTTGGGTGTCATTCTTAAGAGCAAACCCTGAAATTTCTAGAGCTTGCTGTACTTCCCATGGTCTACGAATGTTTGCTGAGCACCTGCTATGTATCACCTGGACATACAAAAGTGAACACATATAACAGGTCCTGCTGTGTGTAGCTTACACTTCAGTGGGGAGAGATAGAAAATAAACAGATAAATACAACAAAAAATCAAGATCAGTTTATATAATAGTAAGAGCTAGAAGGAGAATAAAGCAGCATGAAAAGATATTAACAGGAGAGCCAAGGTTTCTTGGAGGAGATTACATTTGAAATAAACCTGAATGCTGTGAAGTACCTGGACAGAGCTGGAAGAGAAGGGAAGGAGGGCAGGGCATAGGAAAGCGTTCCTGGCAGAGAGTGCTAAGAGGGGGCTGCAGTGAACTTGGCCGTGGAGAAAAAGAAAGCCGTCATTGTGGCTGCAGCCCAGTGTACGAGGCAGAGCACAGCAAGGAAGTCACAGAGCTAGGCAGGAGCCAGATCGTGAGGGATTTCATAAACCATAGAAAGATCTGGAATTTTAGTTCCTAATTTATATCAAAATTACCTCAAGCATCATCTTCCCTCAAACTATTTTTGTTGTTTCCCATCTCTACCAAAACAGATTTTACCTCCATTCTGCATATCACTTGGCTCAACATATAGGATTTAACTTGACGTCTTATGCCCCTTCATCCTTTACTATCCATAAATTCTGCCCGTTCTCCCCTCAGTGTGCCAACAGGACCACTCTGCGGCAGACCTTCACTGCCTCACACCTGGACGACTGCAGCAGCATCCTCGCTGGTCCTCCTACTTTTGTTTCTCTTTCTTCCCACCCATCAAACATGATCATCATGGTTATCGTCTTGGACCCCCATATTCATACAACCTTCCAGTGGATACCTATGACTTCAAGGATTAAGACCGAACTTTTTGGTATGGGAGGGGGAATTTAAGGCTCTAAGTCCCTCCATAACTTGAACTTCATGTGAATTCAGACTTTCTCTCTCCGTACTCTAATTTTTCCCTCTCCTGAACTTGCTCACTCTCTCTTTCTGGGGGTTCCTCACATTGCTCTTTTTGCTTGGAATGCCCCGTCTTTACAAGTCTAAAATCTATTCCACAGAATCCAGGTCAACATCCAGCTCTTCTCCCTCTCGATCCCTGAAGAGAAGTTTTCAGTATGTGCTGCTGGGGTTCCTGACACACAGACAGGGGGTCCTCGGGGTCCCCCTTTTCCAACTACATAGGCAGGTGAGGACAGATTTTCTCCACATACTTCACACAAAGCAACATGTCACAACAGATGGACTGCAGAAGTGCATAGTAAACCAGACATTTAAAAGACTTGCACAAATGTAAAACAATGTCACTCTTCTCATTAAATATTTCTGTTTTTAAAAATGCCAAATAAAAACAAAACTGGATTAGATAAGGAGAGATATTATCCAAAAAGGCTATGATAATGAGGGAAATGCTTTGACCTTGAGACCTGCAAGTGTTTCAAAATCAAACAGAAAAAAAAAAAGGGCTTCCCACATAGGGAGGGGGAAGAAGGGTTAGCAGGGACTCTGTGGCAAAAGCAAGCTGATGGGCTGAGAAGGTGGCCAGTTCTCAGAATGAGCTGTTAAGGGGGAACGGTCTGCACCCAAGTGCTTCAATTCATGCTCAAACTTGGAGGCAAGCCAAAACTCAGGAGCCTCTAGAGAAGAGAGAAGCCTGATTAAAATTTGGTGAAGCCAAGTTCAGTGGGTACCTAATAGGCGATTGTGAGGGCTAGGTCATAATTTTTCATGAAAATAATTTTATGTTCACATGTAATGGGTTTATTATTATTATTACTGTGAAATGAATTAATATTTTATAATTGTCCCACTTTTGTATTAAATGTCAGTTTCATATGATAAACATCGATAGATGTAACCCACATAAACAAAAGCTCTCTGGGACCCTAAATAACTTTTAAGAATAGAAATGCATTCTGAGACCGAAATGTTCAAGAACAACTGCTCTGGATCACTCATAACTGTGCCTGTTAATCATTGCATGATCATGTGACTGAGAAATATTTCAGTTCATCCTTTCATGTTACACATCAGTTGACACTTAGAGAGGCTGCGTGACTTGCCCTAGACCATAGGTAACAAAAAGCACCACTAAGACGAAAGGACGGACCTTCTGATCCCTAACCCTACATCTACCGTACTATTGCCATTTCGTTTTTCAAAGGTGCGTCTGTGTCATATCCAACCTCTGAGATCAAGTCCCTACCATGTACTTCTTTCATACACTTCAGAACACCTGGCACACGCCCCTAATAATCAGATGACAGGGGCTCAAAATTCTTGTTGGATGAATGGCTACAGGAAGAAAAAAAGGAGGGAGGAAGGAAAGGAGGAAGAAAGAGGGAGGGGAGGGAGGGCGTGGGGAAGGAGAGGAGGGGGGAGGGAGGAAGCCACTCACAGACCCACAGGCCTTGCAACCACTGCGGTCTTTCAACAACACCCACACCTGCACCACCCCCATGCACTAATCTCCTTGTAGTTGTTTCCAGACTCTTGGGGCCACAGAAATCTGGCCTAAGAGAAACTCCCCAAATCTTCCTAAATACTTTCCTCTGCCCCCTGAAATATCCAAGGAAAGCCCACTGAAGCAGCGTGACTTGTCACCATCCTGATGTGCACAGCTGCCACAGGCCACAGCGGGAATGTCGCTGATGCTTTGCTCTTTCCCACTTTGTTGCCCACACACTGTATGACTTCCCAGAGTTCTGAGTCCTGTAGTGGTTCAGCTGGACAAGAGGGAAAAGAGAGACAGAGGAGTGTGTCAACGCAGACGAGAGCCCCTTCCGTCAGGAGGAAGCCAGCGCAAGAGCCGCAGGGAGCTGGGGTCAGCAGAACAGATGGCAACCACTAGAACAGCCTGCTCTTAAAAAGCAAAAGAAACAAGAAAGGCTATCGATCTCTTAAGAAAAAGGAGAGAAAAGCAAGGAAATAATTGGGGGGAAATCATTTCTTAACAAAAGGAAATCATCTCTCCCTTATTTTAAGGGACAGAGTCTTGCGTGGGCTGTAGTCAGACATTGTTCTATAGTCCCAGAAAAATTATCCAGACCACAGCTCTAAAAATTAGAATGCAAAGGTGGGCGTCTGTGATTGCTGACCAGCTCTTGGCCACTAATGAGGGCTTCAGGGCATGTCCATCCTGTGTAGGAGGTGATCCAATGTCCATTTTTTTTCTCAGTCAAGTCCACACCAGCTGAATTCAGCCAGAAATTAATCCTGCTTAAGGTGCTGGGGAACTCTACACAAAGCTTCTGATCTATCTTACTTCTCCGCTGTCTTTACTCATTTCACACAGGATTGCAAGAACCATCTCAAGTCCATATATTTGCTCATCCTCCACTGCTGCCCCGGGTCCAATGAGCTACCATTGTTGCTCATTGCATAGGACAGGATCCAGTCAAGAAAACAAAGTCCAAGCTCTGATTGGAAGAAATGTCATAGAGAGAGCCTATTCAAAAGGTATTGGAAGAGCTGAAAAGTGAAACAGGGAATGATACTGCAACCCAAAGGTTGGCAGTCATGGGGAGCCACTATGACTTCTAAGACTGGAGGAACCAAGGGAAGAGATAACACTGCTGAAGTGTAAGGATGGGGAAGCCAGGTAGGCAGAGGAACCCTGCAGGATCCAGGCTCACAAACAATAGGACTGTCCAAGGTGTCTGTCCAATGGGGCTGTCCAATGGGGCTGTCCAGGAGCCACTGATACCACAAAAGACCAGCCCGGTTATGGATGCCCCACCAAGCAGGGAGAGACAAGACAAAACATCCTGGCTTCTCCTTTTCTCTAGCTCTGCAGTCTCTTTTCCCTGACTCCCATTGGTTCAGCCCACCCAAAAGCAAGTTGGCCAGATAGTTTGGGAAATATACTTTGTTTTACAACGGGAAGGGTGGAGAACAGATTTGACAATGAACAGGCAAATGACCAGCATGCTCACCAACCTCATGGAAATTTTCTCCTGGCCATTATTCTTGCCTCTCTCCCATCCTTTCTCTATACTGGGATCCCTAAAAATTGATTTTCATCACTTCTCTTCTTCAGCAGCTTCCTGTTGCCTCCAGCACACCACCTAATCTCTCCACCGTGCTCTGCAGGGCCCTGCGTGGTCCTGCCTCTGCCGATCTTCCCAGCCCCATTTCAAGTCACTCTCCCTCTTGGTCACCAAACTCCAACCCAAAAGCCGTCTTCCAGTCCCTCTAATGTATCAAACTGCAGGGTCTTCCCACCTGTCCTTTCATCTGTATGGAAATATCTATTTCCCCAGCTTTGGCTAAATCCTACTCATCCTATAATTCTCTGCTTAAATGTCATTTCTTCAGAGAGGCTTTGCTGAGCTTCCCCCATTTCAATGAGACGCAACGTTTGTGGTCTTAATTGCTGTGCTTTTCCTTCATGGCACTTAACATAGCTTATACGTATCTATTTACTTACATCTCTGTTTTTTTAATATCTGCTCTCTACCTGTCTAGAAACGCCATTCCTACTCAGCAGTGGGAATCTTGCTGCGTGTCGTCCCTGGGGGAGTGAAGGCCTCCAGTACCGTGCATGGTGCAGAAGATTCCCACTCAACAATGGCAGAGACTGAATGCAGAGGGATGCAGTGATGGGAGCACGTTATTTAAATAATGTGTGTGTGTGTGTTTTTTTTAAGACTTATCCAGTCTCCCTCTGACCCTTCATTTAGAAACACAGGAACTAACAATCTCTGAATAAAGTCTCCCCTGTGGTAAATAGATGTGCAGGCCTGCTGTGGCTAAATTGAGCTTCAAGGATATATTTTTGACTTCTGTGTTTAGAAGGACAAAAAGTTCATTGTGTCCTTTGGAGAATAAGTCTTGCTGAGAAAAACAGGAGAATTCTGAGGCCACCAGTTACCTTTTCATGACAACATGTGAAAAAGCTACTCCCTTTTTATTTCCAGCCAACACTGTAGCTTGTCCTTGTGTGAGTGTGTATGCCTGTGATTCTGTCATGCTTTATAATGTTCATTTAATAACATAAGGATATCACAGTATGTTTACATTACTCACAAAAGATAGTACCATTCTTTCTGGACTTGTAGCACATTTTTTAAAAAGCTCTTTTAAGTAGGTTTTGTTTTTCATCCAGGAAAGGCTGCTGTATCAGTCAAGGACACAACCATGGTTGTAACCATGGCCCCTCCTGGTGGCAAAACACAGGCAGTGACTCCAAAGGCCATCATCTCTAATCCTCTCCATCGAGCCTTTACCAGCAAACCAACAGAGGAGCACAATACCCAGGCAATCTGTGTCTCAAATTTTGCCTTTGGCTTTGCCACTCTCCTCAAACTTTCCTGACCGCCCTACTGAAAGCATTTTCTTCATGGAGAAGCACCCGAGTCTTAAATTTCAGCTTGGTATTTTTCATCATACTGAGCTAAGTTATTAATAACAACAACCCAAAAAATTAAGTATGGTGTGCACACTAATCTAAAATTTTGAGCTGGCAATTAGTGGGAGCGAAATGCAATTAGATGCTTACATGCTGGAAAACATGGGCAGCCTTTGCAAGTAATTGCAAAAATAAGCCCTACTTTCTGTGTTTGTGTGCAAATATACAGCTTCCCAGCACACCTGCCTTCGCCTAAACAGAACAGAGTCCCAGGGGTCTTCTTGCTTTATGATCACTGAGACATACAGCAGATAAGAAACTGATCAGTCTTTGGGTGAAAATGTGATTTCTCTTCACTGCAGAAGCTCATCTGTTAATTGGCATTGACTTTACCCGTGGAGAGCAGGGGAGTATAAACTAAGTCTGACAGCATCTCCATGTAACCCCACAAGGTAAATTAAGACTCTTCAGAGCTCTAGCACCCCTTTTTGTGCACTTAAAGTAATAGCTAATGCAATTCATTCCACTAAACATTTCATGAGCATCTACCCTACGTTAGACTATTAGGAGCCCTGGAGGATACAAATTGAATGAGACGCTGTTGACATCTTCAAGAAGTCACATTCTAGGGGAGGCGATAAGGCACAGTCACAGTACCATCGTGAGATGAGCTCCACAGAAGGTGGGGTACGGAGTGCCTAAGTCATAACACCCCTGGCAGCTGTTCCTCAATGTCTCCTGAGAGATGAGAAGTGGGGGTATCTCCCCAAAGGAGAATCTGGTTTTAGCTCAGATCCCAGTCAAGACGTTACTCTTGTAGAATAAGGGCATGGAGCGGGGTCTTCCCTCCTCTGCAGAAAAGCAAAGTACAGAAAGGAAAAGTTAGGGTGATTTTGCAAAACGTAAGAGCAAAGAATCAAGGGCCATGGGTTTTCTGCAAATAGCATTAAGAGCTCTGAGAGAAGAAAGCAACATTTAGTGCAGATGTGGGATCAAAACAATGAGCGACACACAGAAAGAATCTAAGAGCTGGTAGAAACTTGGATGTGCAAAGAGGAAAAAATGACAATCCACGCAGAACAGAAACCTGTTGGCCACACTATGGAGCAGTTTGTCAATTCTTCAGTGAGGACGAAACTGGCTGACATCAGAATCATCCCATGTATACTGTGTAATTCTTTATTTGTAAACAATTTGCCTGCTAAATCCACATAGTTGTCATTGCATAATATGGGTTTGGTTATTATTTAATTAATTTGTATCCCATATTGTTCCAAGGAAGCTAACATTTCTATTATCTTCATAAAGTTCTAAGATAAAGAGCCCCTTTTAGACATTGTCATATATACAGAAATCTAAAGTAGATGGACGCCACCTACCTTCAGCAATCAAGATTCTAATGCCCCAGAGTTTGTAAAACCACACCAGTAGTCCACTGCATGGAGCTTTGCAAAGTGTTGAGACTTTGTTGTGCTTGTGTGCCCTATAGATTATGAAAATGCAAGGGTTGCTAAACATTGTAGCCAAGACATAAACAGAGAAAGGAATTCCAGCTGGAGGGACCAGGGCGAGCCTCATGGGTGAAGCACCTGAAGGATGGATGGAGAATAGCGTGTACAAAGGTGTGCAAGTGGGAGATTACCTGGCTGCATATTGGGGGAGGGAAAAAAATGGAATTTATTTATTTTAAAATTGTGTATTTATGCTTACATGTTTAAACTTCAGTTACCTTAAAGTACTCTCCATTCGATGCAATACACTTATCAAGACATTTTTCCCACTGTTCAAAACAGTTTTTGAGCCCAACTATTTTGATGCCTTTCAGTGCTTCTGCCGTTTTTTTCTTTTACCTCTTCTACATCAGCAAAATGTTTCCCTTGGAGGACTTTTCTTCATCCAGGGAAACAAACAAACAAAAAAGTCACTCAGGGCAAGATTGGGTGATTGGGGGACTGGAGCATGGAGGTCATGTAGTTGTTTGGTCAAAAAGTGCTGAACACTCAGCATAATGTGGGCAGGTGTGCTCATAAATCACCCATCATGAAATGGGCAAATGCATTGAAAGAGTCTTAAAAAAAATTCACAGAAGCCAAATGCAGCCTCTTGTAACAACACCAGCTGGTACACTGATGGGTCCCTAGAACACTCACCTAGAGGGGGAAGCCTGTACTATAAGATAATTTCCATTTTGGGGGGTGTCCCCCCCTCGCACATTATATACAGATTGCAGGAAAGAGGAAAACAGAGACATGCTTCACCATTTATGTTCTCAATGTTTAAGTCTTTGCTCTTTTTACATACAGGGAATACTCAGGAGATGAAAGATAACGTTGGACCTACCTTTCCTCTGACAGATGATGAGACACTAATGGAGCCAGCCTAGTCGTGGGTTATGAAGAGATTTCAGAGAGAATGTTCTTCTTAAAAAGATCCTCACATGCCTTCAATCTTTTTGCCTGAACTTTCTCTAATGGGAGAAAATTCTTTCACAGCTGGTAATAGTGCTTCAAAGACAAATATGCTTGGAAGAGGCTACAGAACGGCTGTAATCCCCACAGAAGTGTAGATGATGTCATTGTCAGTCAGACTTGGCCAGTTCGGCTGGAGAAGGAAGGAGACCACATATGGAAGCTGAGACCAGGCTATGGTCCAGGTCTGAGTTAGGAAAAAAGCAGGGAGAAAAGGTCCAGAAGCAGAAACTCAGTAGCAAGAATGACTAATGTGGCCAACTGTACACTTTTATGGGAAACAGTTCTAGGTACATAGGCCGTCCCCAAAAGCCTTCACAGGGCGGGAAAGTGCAGTGGCTACATTCTGGTGCAGCTCTCAAGCAATCACTCGCTCTCCTATGGAACCGGGCATGAACACGTCCAGAAGCCAAAAAAATCGCTTCTCTGGTCCTTGATGCCATTTTAGAGTTTAATAAAAAAAAAATTAATTTTCAAGGAAGACAAAAGCTATGAACAATTACTTAAAGAAGAATCCCATTTTCAAACATGAATTACTCTAATTTTTAAAAGAATATTCAAAGGTAATACATGCTGAGGTTTGGAGGAAGGGGAGCTGCCACAGAAATTAAGAAAAGGCAGGACCACTTTTAATGTCCTCAGAGAAGAGGCTTCTAAACAAGAGAGGCATGAGTGAAGAGGGGCTCCCTTTCTGTGCGAGAGGGAATGTAGCTTAATAAAACCAAGGGCTGCTTTTGTAAAGGGAGCATCACTAAACGGACAGCGGAGCGTGGAAGCTGTCAACTACAGTCCCCCGCTCTGCAGGAGACGCGAGGACGGATTGTAGGGGATGAGAAGTGTTTTGAGCTAACTGACTCTCCCAGGTAAGGTTAAGCTGAGCCAGGAGACCCCTGCCAGACTATCGCTCCAGCTTTGATTTGTGCTCAGTAAGCAGCTGGCATCTCGACCCCTTTTCAAAGGCGTGTGTGGCTAGAAAAAAAGATAAAGTGGAAGATGGTAGGTTGGAAGTATCCAGGTGTCCCTGGTTAATTGCATTAAACCACACTTGTCCACCTGTGCATTGCATGGGGTCCTTTATTTCTTTGAATATGGGCATCATCGGCGCAGAGCAAAGGCCAGGGAGGTCCTCACTTCCTCCTTCAGTGATCGGGAGACTGACTTGTTTCCAGACATCCGCTGTATTGTTTCCCTGTCCCCACATTCTCTTCTGTTCCCTGCTGGGAACACCTTTTAATGATAACCAACTATTCTAATAGAATGTTTCCTGGTTTGTTTTAAACTTATTCAAGTCAACAAGCAGGTAAGAAATAGCAAAAGCCTCAATCAGGGTAATGGTTTTTAAAAATCCAAGAAAAAATATGAGAGTTAAAACCCACAAGAGTTGGTTATTAACTGGATTTGGTTGAGAACTAGAGAGCTGGGATTTAGGTGCCTTGACAGAAGGTAGTACCACCAACTGAGGCGGAAAATAGACTTACCTGCAGAGCTCAAGGTGCCTAAGGGACAACGTTTTAATGAAGAAAGGTCAAGCTCTGCTGTGGCAACAAATAGACCCCACATCTCAGTGGTTTAACAAACGTTTATTCCTTGCTCATATTACAGCTCAATGCAGTTTAGGCAGCTCTCCTGAGAAGCTTGCCTTCAAGGACTGATTTGGGAATCCAGGCTTCTCCCATATGGTGGCCCTAACATCTTGGAGAAATTTTCTTTCAGCCATGAAGATAGGAGAGAGAAGTGTGTGAAATTGGTGCATATCATTTTCTCTCACATCAACTCCGTGCTCACTCACTGAACTCTAAATTAAATGCAAGAGAGGCTAGCAACTATAGTCCTCCTGTGTGTCCAGGAAGAAGAACCAGGTTGGATGAGCATAGAGCCTTCTCCGCAACAGACACCCAAGTGGTCAGAGTAGGTATCTAAATATGTCAATCTAGTATACAAGGCAAGGAGAGCAAGATTCAGAGCTGAAGACAAAATGTGGACATGGTCAACTACTTCAACCTAGAAAAATCCACAAGATCATACAGAGAGTATATATCATAAGAAAGGAACAGAATTCTGAGGAATGACAAAATTTAAAGAGCCAGAGAAGACACACTGAGAAGGATAACCAATGTGTGAAATCACCAGAGAAAAGGTGAAGAACACAGAAAGCAGAATAAAGAATTTTCTGCTGGGAATTAAGAGAGATGTATGCAGCATTTATTGAAGTGAACCTGGGGAATAGTGAAAAGATCGTATTTACAGAGCCAAGAATGTTAGCTCATTCTGATGAACAACTTCTATTCCTTCTGGGTAATAAAGAAGTGCTGGGATTTGTGGTTTAGAGGCTGGAACGATAGAATGTCTAGGACCTCTCAGTTGGATTAATAGAAACAATATTAAGGTTGCAAGGAAACGCATCCAGAGCTGTTGGCATCTATATAATGGAAGGTGAGCTGGGCTAGAAGCCATAAAAAACTGAGTTCTGCTTTTGGCTCTGGGTGCCCTTGATAAAGTCACTTAGTCTCTCTGCATGTCAGTCCCCAGGTCTCTGAACGTGGAGGGGCACTTCCAATAACAGCAACCATGGGTGACGTTCACTGAGTGTTCATGATGTGCCAGACCCAACGCTAAATCTTTCTGACAGATTGCCTCGCGTATTTAACCCTATTCCTTTTAATCCCATGAGGAAGATAATATCAGAACCTCCATTCTGCAGGTGGAGAACCTGAACCTGAGAGAAGTTAAATAAGTTGTCCCAATCACACGTCTAGATGGCATGCAAAATTCAGGTACAGACAGACAGAAACATGGGCTCAGAGAGATCAGGATTGCCACACCAGATGATGCTGCCAAGCTTTCTTTATTTATTCAGTAAATATTTAATAAGTGCTTCAGAGACATTGCCCCTGCTCTTGTAAAGCAGTTTTCCAAGAAATAGGAAGCCAAGTACAGAAGATTTTATCCTCCTTATCCTCCAACACCCAGGCTGGCAAGCTATCAGGAGCCACACTCTCCACAAAGCACACCTCCCTGGCCAGGCTCTAAGTGGGATAAATGTCAAGTCCAGAATTGGATGGACTCTCAATACACTTGAAAGAGCTTTTCCATTTTTAAGAAGGTGATTCCTCGATCTTTGTTAGCTGAGTAGTTTAGTAATTAGGTTCTTTATCACTTTGTCAAAATGGAGCAAGAAGAGCTAAACAAAGCTAGACTTCAATGACCTGTCTTCCATCAATATGAAGAAAATGGAGAAGGTGACCTAATTTTTAAATCTCTTTCAAGGTAAAGAGTTCAATCTTTTCACATACAAAATATTTTTTAAAACTATTCTTTTAAATCTACCTAGTGTTCTTTTAAATCTACCTATTTATCAACTTACATAGTGTAATATTTGTATTATAATAAACCATAGAATTTAATGTATTCTAGGAGATTATAAATATGATCACATAATGCAAATTATCAAGAAAAACTACATTACAATAAACTAAAGTGGTTTACTATTTTATTTTTTAATTTCGGTTTAAGGGCCCTCTTTATTCCCCTATAATTTTCAGTAAAATTAAATTCTCTTTTCCAATTAGACTAAAATCAAAATGTTTAGCTGTTGAGCCTCTCTGAGCTCTCTATAAATCTGCTTTAACAGGTAAAATAAAAGCCATAGCTGGCACACGATCAGCCTCCAACAGTGTTATTATACATAGTACACAATAAAAAGATGGTGACTTTTTTTAAATTTTCAAAGCCTAACAACTCTAGGAACGCTGTCTTGCTAATGATGTGTTGTTTGGTTGTTGTTTTTTCTTTTTTCCTATTATTACCAATGAACTTATGAAGCCAAGTCTTTCTACTACTAAACTCAGTGCCTAGCCTAGAGTCTGGGTCATAGTACCTATTCAATATCCAGTTGTTAGGTGATTTGAATAGATAAAAGCACATTATTTACTAAGGATAGAGCAGTAAAAAAAGACATATAAAGCCTTTGCAATCAAAAACACTTTATTCTCACATAGGTACTAGTATACTCTTGATTAAAATAATAGTCCTTATATCTACCATTGAAAGTCATCCTCTTTATGTAAATGAACAACTCCTAGAACAATAAACATGGTATAACAGAAGCGGACATCCCACCAGCCATTCTGTCGACACAAGCCTGGTTACCCACCTTGACCAGACTTTCATTCAATTCCTCTAATTAATCTATGTACTATACCATCCCAGCTCCAATAAAACAACTACTAAATAGCCAGAAAATTTCTGAATATTGCCTGTCTCTCACACAATGCTGGAGAGTCCTTGAGGACAAAACTTAATTTAAATTATTCTGCAAGGCAAAACCTAAACACTAATGTTATCTGGGTCTATAGATATAAAATTGCAGTGGTTCACTTAAGAATGTTGTTCTAGGTTAGCCACATGCAGGTCCAGCTCAAATGTTTTGCACATATCATTTTAATTGGGCCCCATCTGATTATAGAGAAGCATCGTATCCATAGGCAAAATAGAAAATGAAGACAAGTCTGTCTTAGACACCTAGTTTCCTCTTACTATGCTATATGATGCTAGCATACTTACAGTGTCAGCCAGGGTTTGCGAAGGAAAATGGAAACCACTCCAGGTATTTCAAGTAGATTATATTCTAATTGCAAATTAGGCATTTCTGAAATTATTGGAAGGGCTTGGGGAATGGTAATCAATACACTCAATTAGAACACCAAAGAAAATGGGAAGGTGGAGGAGGTTCAGATTTAGAAATTTAATTTTCAAACATAGCCTGGACAAAGTAGCCCTATTTTCTTAAAGAACAGAAATTGCTGATCAAGAGGTCTATTCAAAAATCTCTTCACCATTTTAAGAAATTCTGCCTTCAAAAGCAAATTTCTAAAATTTAAGCTTCACTTGGTACATGAGCAAAATTGCAATTTTATGGAAATCAATATTTACTGTGAAAATATCATTTGAGATTTGAAAACAAAAGAAGTAAAGCTAATATTCGGCATTGAGAGGACTGTTTTAAGGAGAAGAAACCCAAAGTCAAACAGAATACAAACATTAATTCCAACCTTTGTCTCTTGTTATCACTGTGTGTAGGTTTAAGTACTTTGGAACTGCACTGTCTCTTCTCAGCTTTTCCAAGCCCTAGGAATCTGTACCTTGCTTAGAGATCACAGGTAGGAATATTATCATTATAACAGCACTAGATCTACAGTCCTATCTTCACACATTCAAGAATTTGAAACAAAATCATTCCATAAAGCACGTTATGCAAAATCTCTCTATTACTTTCAAAATAAAACTCCGAAGGGAAAATTGATTAACTATAATAAACAAAGTACAGTTTAGAACTTAGATGCTTCTAGAACCAAAACCTCTTTTATTTCTCCACTTTTGTTTGCAGTAAATACTGGTGGTTTCTGATTCTCTTCAAAGCTCTGCCCATACTGGCACTCCCCGTCACCGCAATCACCTGGGGCAGCCTTTGCTCCCAGAACCGCACAAAGAACCTGCTCTCTCCCCACATGGGGCTTGGCCCTGCCGGGCTAAGACGTGGCCATCTCCTGAGCTGTTGAAGCAAAGCATCCTTGGGGGCTCTGACACTGTCTGTGTCAAAATAAAGGCATCTTACTGCCTTAGCTCATTACTGTCCCCAGAAGAATTGCTTACTCATTAAATAGAAGAATGGTTTTACACCTGCCAGTTGGTGTTTCTGTTTTCCTTGCTTTGTCAGAAGTTGTACACAACATGGTGCATTCCACCCCTCCTTAAGCATGTGTAGGGTCAGGTTCCAAAGGACGGAAGTGTACTAACCGTCCCCCTAGGACAGTGGCGTTCCAACAACGTTTGATCCAGGTCCTACTCTGACTGAGGAAAAGACCCCATGACCTTCCTATTCGGAGCATTTTCACAAAAGAACAATGGAAATTAAGAATTAGATCAGAACCAAAAGACATTAAAAATGATAACAATGCAAGAATTTTCCAAAATGACCGAAGTAAAACCTTTTTAAAAACTATCTATCCACTTATGTAACAGCAGTATCCAGACACTGTGACTCATCCCAGACCACACTGGCAAGGTGCTGATAACAAAGCATCTTGTCTACAATTTCAGAAATTCCACCCAAGTGCCTCTAAGTAGGTGAGACTAGGGTTTTGTAACAATGGTAAACATCATGGAACTAGTAGAGTATTATTAAGATGATAATGATGATGATGATTATTGTTATTATTTTAAACAAATACTGGGTAACTTCAGCAAAAATTATAGAGAGGGAGAGAGGAAATTTATTGAAAGGCAAGTAAAAGAAAAGCCAATGTGTTTGGGAAGAACTGGGAAACATTCATGATAAGTAGCAGGAAAGAATGGAGAGTCCTTAGGACTAACTGCTATCAAGAGAAATACGATGCAGCCATTTTTATTTTGGCCCCTACACCTAGGTGTGCAATTTCAGGAAGGCATTGTCTACCCAGTCTCGCACAAGTCATGTGATTACCACTAGGCCAGGGGAGGGCGGAGCACTACAATGGACAATGCCATCAAGTATGAAGGGAGAATTGAGTCTGTGCTGGCAAAAATATAGATGCCAAAGGTACACCAACATAAGCGGCTGCCAGGCTTCATAGTAGAATACAAAGTGGACTCTGCAGGAACCTTGAGTAACATGGACACCTTTATCAACTCAATTCAGGGCTGATTTGTAAGTAACTCCTAGTAACCCTTTGTTCTGGGCTGAATGTGTCCCCTCATAATTTATATGATGAAGCCCTACTCCCAATGTGACTGTATTTGGAGACAGCACCTTGAAAAGTGATTAATGTTAAGTGAAGTCATAGGGGTAACGCTCTAATCCAAAGGACTGATGTCCTTCTAAGAAAAGGAAGAGACACCAGGAATGTGCATACACGCAGAGCAAAGACCATGCGAGGACACAGAGAGAGACAGCTATCTGCAAGCCAAGGAGAGAGGCACTGGGAAAAAGAAAACTTGCCCACACCTTGATCTGGGACTTCCAGCCTTTAGAAGTGAAGAAAAAATTTTCTGTTGTTGAAGCTATTTAGTCGGTGGCATTGTATTATGGCAGCTCTAGCCGATTAATATACTCTTGGAATATTTTTTCAGTCTAAGGATTTGTGTGTTATTGTTAATAAAACTGATGAGAAGACAAACCTCTTCCAATCATGCCGTGGCCTCCACAGCCTTCCAGATGGTTCCGACCATGCCCTGGCCAACGGCTCGAAGAATGCGTGTTCAGTCATGCTGACTTTCTCCTGACAACTGTTCCAACCTCACTTTCACTTAAACCACAGCACCTCTCACAAACCAGATAAGAGGAATAGTTGATAATTATTACCAGAGTCATTTTCCTCAAAGACGCTCACAGCCTGAATCGACCTTTCACAGCCTGAGTGTAAAATAGGCACTAACTCTACTTAGCAAACAAATACCACACGGTGTTGTTTGCCGTGCAATAAACTCATTTCTGGTAATGCAGAGGGGAAAATGAGATCCGATCCCTGACCTCAAGGAGCTCAGAATGTAATGGAGAAGACAATGTAAGAAAAGTTAAAATTCACTGCCCTAATATTTACATAAGGTGTAAAGCATCATGTTTTTCAATAGAGAATTAGTATTCTACAGCGGAGCACGATATGATGCTAGAGAATGCCCAGATTCATAGAGTAAACATGGTTCGCTCTCCTGCAACTCCAATTGTATTTGAAACTTGATGACTAAAATCATGTTATTTAACTGGTCATAAATGTTATTTTTATTATTTGGTCTACAAAGCAAAATTCAAGTTGGGACAGCAGACCCGAGGATCTACCATTAATTGCTTTATTTTGCTATTGAAGCTTCTTGAATGGAAAATTTTGAAAAACACTGAGAAGGACCCAGAGCCTTCAGCCCCTGCTCCCCCCACTTCTCTCTCTATATTGATAATGTGAAGTTTTTCACTTTTTAATCTTGTGGAGTTAATGAGTATAATACTGTGTTGGCTTTTAATGATGTTACCCTCAATTGATTTTTTCTGTAATTTAATGTTCCTTGAAAGAAAAAAAATTCCCCTTCCCCTAGCATATAAAGGTTCACAAAATAATATTAAAAAACATATGCTGATGAATATTCAAATCCCATTGAAAATGTACAGAAACTTTTTTGCAGACTTTAGTTTTCAATAGCAAAAAATAATCTCATTATAAGATACTTATTGTATTTATAAAGATATCTACCTAAAAAGTATCTCATCTACCAAGAAAAGATTAATTTGTCTAGTATCTAAATGCATTTAGATATCTTCACAGGCCAAGGACAAGTAGGAAGTTATTTAAAAGGAAATAACTAACAGGATTTGCTATCTGAAGTATAAAATATCTCTTCAAAGTATATATTAAAGTACATTGAAGTTAAAAGTTTCTTCTGAAACAAAGAACTTATTGAAAAATAAAAGACACAAAACTGAACAAGGAGAAACTCTCATTTTTGAGCTGTTTCTCCCATTGTGCATAATCCCTTGTTGATTTCACAATATTCTACATTTCCAAGTCTGAAAGTCAGTCAATGAAAAAGATATTTATTAAGTACCAAATGCGTATTGGGGCCAGTTCTGAGAACTGTGGGGAAATAAGAAAAGCAATAGAAGACATGGTCCCAGCCCTGGAAAAGGTTCAACTGGAAGAATAAAACCTACCCTCTGCTTCTTAGGGTCTCCAATGGCAAAATTCTTTTTAAGCTGCTTCAACATCAGATCATGTCTTTGATTCTCAATAGAAAGCAGGTTAATAGAGTTCCAGAGAACCAACTGAGAGAAATCTGAGTAAACCAACAGAGTTACAGCAGACATGATATCAACCTCCAACTTCCTTCTGAATAAAAAGAGTTCCATTAACTAATTTAAGGGAAAATATATACCATACAGTTTATATTTTTAGAAACTCCACATTATGTATTAAATTAAGAGCAAACTGTTCCAGGAACTCTCCTTTGTTCACTTGCTTTCATCTTTATTTGTATTTACTCAGCTCGCCTTGCAGGCAGCATCTAACATGGCTTTCTGTCTGCTGTTGAGTTTGAGAAATAGGAAAGGAAGTGAACGATCTGAAACACAAAGGAAAACATAAACTGAGTATGTGGGAGACTTCTTAAAAATGAACTCTTGGATACCATTTCACCACATGACATGTGCAATGGAAAAATTTTCGCTATGATGCCCAATGGTAACCATGAATCCATCCTTTTTTTGGAGAAATACTGCCACAAAACTCCCTAAATAAATTCATGTTCCAGTCTTCATTGGCTCATTTGATGGGGGAAAAATTATTATATAATGGTGTTTGGTATGTAAGTGAAATGTAGTGTTGTTGTTTTTTTTATGGAAATGATTGATGTTATAGATAAGGATGAATCAGGATATGACTGTGAGACCATAGAAGATGAGGAAGCATAAGAAGAGAAATAAGGAATGAGCCATGAATTTTAGGGCCAAATATTTGTACTTGAACTAGATGTTCTTATAACATATTACATCATGGAAGATTCTCCTAAGAGGCAAGATGTAGTTGAAGACAGGATATTAGAACCTCAAGAAAACAATAAAAAACTGTGATATGGCAAATATCCCTCCTCACCTATACTTTAGGTCATTTTTATACAAGATAAGAATAAATGTTGTTGATTCTATTGAGAGTGCCCCTACTAATGGATCCACAAAACAACATATCACAAGGGATAGGGTAAAACTCAAGAATTTAGCTTGTGAAACTGAAAAGTTTTTCAGAATCCACTACCTTTCTTGAAAAGCATCCACCTCTGTGCTATTACTTGGAGCACTTATAGCAGCAGTATTGTGTAGCCTGATGATCTAGATTTGATCCTTGATTTGGCCAAGATTACTACCAATCCTGGAAAATTTACTTTAGTTTTTTGTGTATAAATTAACTATGAGATGGTATGTAAAGTACTGAATGGCTCAATGGCTCAATAAATGTTACAAACAGACACAAAGAGAGGGAGGTAGGAGATAGATACATAGACAGAGATGAGAGTTTTCTCTTCATTCACTATTCAATGTTTACTTTTGAAGTTTATATTACATGGAATCCCCAAAATGTAGCCACTTGTGTGAAGTCATAACTTAAATATGGAGGATTTAATTTAAAACCTTAGAGGTGTCGGTTAATTTATTAATTATTCCTGAAAATCCTGTTGAGTGGAAATGCTGTCTGACTTCTCTTTATTCTTAGATTAGGACAGCCTCCTTTATAGTAGTCTAAACTCACAGGTCAAAATCATCATTTTCATTTTTCTCAAAATTTATTTTTCAAATAAAATTCATGCTTGGATGGATAGTTTTAATCAGTGATATTAGACAGAGTCTCAATGTATCAAAACTGTAAGGAATAAATAATTTGTGTATAATTTAAAGCAAAAGAATCTAGATAAATAATTTTTATATAAGTCATTACAGAATAACTAGTAGCAGATTTGCTTCCTGCTGAAGACAACTCTAAAAGTGAACAAAGGATATATGGCAACAGTATCAAGGCATTGAACAGCTGATAGCACAGGACTAGTTTCTTTAAGAGCAAGGGAAGACAAAGTGAGGCCAAGTGGAGATTGGCGACCGACTGAGCTGAGGAAGCAGCAGTGGGAGTGGAGTTCAGGTGGCTGAAATGGTTGAAACTGCTGGGGCAGAGTACTGGAAAGAGGGCTCTGCGCAGATAATGTGAGGCTCAGAAGTAAGGTAATGCTTCATTGTAGCTTCTTAGACAACGGTTGTGCAGGGTAAAACTTCATGAGACCTAGAAATGATTTCCTGCTTTGAGGCTGGCCATGATTTTTAAAGAGATATTTGAGAGGAAATTTTTAAGGAGCTCTCTGAATGGAGATAACAGAGGTCATGCAGGTCTAGCCCAGCCAAAATGGAAGTTCTTTGCCGAGTGAGCCTGGGCACTCAGTTTAAACCTTACAAACTCCCATTAAGAGTAAGCATCAGACCATGGAGTAAGGGCCACACCCTATGACTATATACAAAACCGAAATAGACTCAACATAACAAAGAATAAGGCCAAGCCTGGTAGAACAAAAGAATTAGTCAATACTTTTAGCTGCCTGCCAAAACAAAACTCAACGCCTACAGATTTCCTAAAATGTATCATCCTCAATGTGAGTAATAAAACCAAAACTTAATAGACATATGATTAAGTAGATAAATGTGATGTATAATCAAGAAAAAAAATGCAGTCAGTGGAAATAGACCCCAAGATGACACAAATGTTCGAATGAGCAGACAAGAACTTTAAAGCAGCTACTATGAAAATGTTTAAGGACTTAAAGGAAGAGAATGCTATAATGAGTTGGAGGATGAGGAATCTTAAGTGATAAGAGCAAACTATATTTTTTAAGTCTCAAACATAAATTACAGACATGAAAAGTAAAATATCTGAAATAAAAATTTGACTGGATGAGCTTAACAGGAAATAGGAGCAAGCAGGGGAAAAAGGCTTAGTGATTTTGAAGACGAATCAATAGAACATCCCCAATCTAAAGGACAGAGATTGAGGGGGAGAAAATGAAAGAAACTTAGTTACCTGTGGAGCAATATCAAGCATACATGTAATTTGAGTCCCCAACGGAAAAGAGAAAGGAAACTGCATAGGGGGAAAATATTTGAACTAATAATGGGTCAGAATGTCCCAAATGGATTAAAAACATATACTGACAGACAAAAGAAGCTCAAGTTTTATAGTTGTATACATTTTGGACCTCTTCCTATTTCTAGCCCAAGATTCAATTAGTTTTATTTTTAAAGCTTCTCTTTACTATCCTGGTACCTACTGTTGCCTTTTTAAAACTATGGATAGTTACAATAGAACAACCTTCTGGGTATTTAAAAACTTTGCTTTGATATCACCTTTCAGTACTCTAAGATCTAGAAAAAAACTTTTCTTTGTAAAATGTAACTTACTATAAATCAGTATGCAGACTACGAGAACCACCCTGCATCACTGTGAAATGCAGTTATTTGGGGTAATAAGTTGAGGTATTACCTTCTGCAAGGTAATTGCAATGAAAAAAGCCATCTCCCTCAGGAGATGCACAATTTCAGCAAGGTCAAAAGGAACAAATTTCCTCTTGTCTTCCCACTATGAAATCAGTTCAAGAGATCTGCTCCTTCTCTAAAAAAATATGTATGCCCAAAATCTCTCTTATATACCCAAAATTAACATTCACAAGTACCTTTAAATGTCACATATAATTGGGAGCATACAGGATGTGGGCACCTAACATTGTGAAAATTCAACTTCAATCTTGCAAGAACCCAGAGGCAAATACCTAGCTCCTGTATTAGTCGATGGCATCACAGACACCATCTGACCTGAAGTCCTGGCTCAGACCACTATAGGCACTGCCTGCCTTTATGAACACACTAACCAAGCACATCTCTTCACTCCAATAACAAAATCTGTTTTATGATTAAATTTTTATATATTAAGTTTTGATGACTTCTTTAATCCATTTCATTCAAAATCATTGTGCCATCAAACCTAAAATAATCAAAATACCCAATCAAAATCCTCAACAAAATATTGGCAAACTGCATCCAGCAATACATTAAAAAGATCATACACCATGACCAAGTGGGATTCATCCCAGGGATGCAAGGATGGTACAATATTCACAAATCAATAAACATAATACATCACATAAACAAAACGAAAGACAAAAATCACATGATCATATCAACAGATGCAGAAAAAGCACTTGATAAGGCACAACACCCATTTATGATAAAAACACTCAGCAAAGTGGGAATATAGGGAGCATTCCTCAACATAATAAAGGCTATATATGAGAGACCTACAGCCAACATCATACTCAATGGGCAAAAACTAAAATCTTTCCCTCCAAGATCAGGAACAAGACAAGGTTGTCCACTTTCACCACTTCTATTCAACACAGTATTGGAAGTCCTAGCCACAGCAATCAGACAAGAAAAGCAGATAAAAGGCATCCAAACTGGAAAAGAGGAAACAAAACTGTTATTGTTTGCAGATGACATGATAATATATATAGAAAATCCTGTAGACTCCACCAAAAAACTGCTTAACCTAATAAATGTATTTGGCAAAACAATGAGATACAAAGTCAATATCCAGAAATCAAAGGCATTTTTATACACCAACAATGAAATATCAGAAGCAGAAATCAGGGGAAAAAATCCCATTTGATATAGCAGCAAGAAAAATAAAACACCTAGGAATAAATCTAACCAAATAGGTAAAAGACCTGTACTCAGAAAACTACACAACACTGAAGAAAGAAATCATGGAAGACACAAACAAATGGAAACATATACCATGCTCATGGATCGGAAAAATCAACATCATCAAAATGTCCATACTACCCAAAGCAATCTATAGATTCAATGCAATACCTATTAAAGTACCAATGGCATATTTCACAGATATAGAACAAACACTTCAAAAATTTATATGGAACCATAAACGACCCTGAATAGCTGCAGCAATTTTGAGAAAGAGGAGCAAAGTAGAAGGGATCATAATACCTGATATCAAACTGTATTACAAGGCCACTGTAATCAAAACAGCCTGGTACTGACATAAAAATAGACAGATAGACCAATGGAACAGAATGGAGAGCCCAGAAATAAACCCAAGTCTCTACAGTCAATTAATATTTGACAAAGGGGGCAGCAACATAAAATGGAGCATAATAAACCTCTTCAACAAATGGTGTTGGGAGAGCTAGACAGCTACATGCAAAAAAATGAAACTCAAGAACCAACTTACACCATACACAAAAATAAATTCAAAGTGGATAAAAGATTTAAATATAAGTTGTGACACCATAAAAAGTCCTAGAGGAGAACATAGACAGAAAAAATCTCAGATATTCCACGCAGCAATATTTTCACTGATATGTCCCCTAGAGCAAGGGACATAAAGGAAAGAATAAACAAATGGTATCTCAACAAAATAAAAATCTTGTGCACAGCTAAAGAAAACAGCATTAAAATGAAAAGAGAACCAACCATATGGGAAAATATACTTGGCAAGGATACCTCAGACAAGGGTTTGATCTCCAAACTATATAAAGAACTCACATGACTCACATGATTCCAGGAAGACAAGCAGCCCAATTTTAAAATGTGCAAAGGACTTGAACAGACACTTCTCCAAAGAGGACATACAGAGGGTCCAGAAACATACGAAAGGATGCTCAGCATCACTAACCATCAGAAAGATTCAAATCAAAATAATAAGGTACTACTTCATACCAGTTAGAATGACCATCATAAACAAAGCAACACACAACAAGTGTTGGAGAGAATGAAGAGAAAACAGAACCCTAGTGCGCTGTTGGTGGGATTGCAAACTGGTGAAACCACTATGGAAAACAGTATGGAATTTCCTCAGAGAACTAAAAATGGACCTGCCTTTTGACCCAGCAATTCCAGTGTTGGAATTATATCCTAAGAACCCTGAAACATCAATCCAAAAAACCTATGCATCCCAATGTTCATAGCAGCACAATTTACAATAGTCAAGTGCTGAAAGCAACCTAAGTGCCCATCAGTAAATGAATGGATAAAAAAACTATGATACATTTAAACAATGGAATTCTAGGCAGCAGAAAGAAAGAAGGAGCTCCTACCCTTTGCAACAGCATGGATGGAATTGGAGAGCATTATACTAAGTGAAATAAGCCAGGTGGTGAAAGACAAATACAATATGATCTCACCTTTAAGGAACCTAATCAACAAAACGAACAAGCAAGCAAAATATAACCAAAGATATTGAAATTGAGAACAGACTGACAGTGACCAGAGGTGAGAGGGGAGGGGATAATGGGGGAAAAGGGTGAAGGGTTTACAGAAACAATTACAAAGGACACATGGGCAATAACAAGAGGCGGGGTAGAAACAGGGGAAGGAGGTGGGGAGGGCTGGGGTGATAGGGAGAGGTGGGGGGAAAGGCAGAAAACTACTTGAACAACAATAAAAAATAAAGAAAGAAAGAAAGTTATGAGTGCTGATATTTTAACTTGCGTAAATTAGAGGAAAAGTTTATAAATATCCTTTTTCCTAAACTTCAGGATTATCCTAAACCAGGGCAAAGTACGTGAAACTTCATATCTGGCTGAGTTTTAAAGATTTCAAGAGCATGCTCCCTGGGATTTGCTTGGCGATGCATTACCATGTTCTCTAATATGCTTGTGTAATTATTATACAAATTATTGATTTTGCAAGATTCATATTCTCTGCAATTTCTCATTGATTAGTTCAGGGTTGATTTTATTGAAGACTAAACAAGGACCTCCAGGAATTGAAGAAGCACATAAATGAATGCAATTCTGGATTTCTTTGTTTCTACTGAGCCTCGTGTGGGCACATTGCTGGAATTCATGAGTGGAACTTCCTAAGTACCAGCACAAAAGCTGGAAGCTTCTGGCAATTTTAAGAAAGATTTTAAAGTTCAATAATAAAAGTTTATTGAGAGCACCTCCGATTTTCTTTTCCTGCCCTTTTCTACAGGCTTGGTTGTTTTGCTAAATTAGGTTTGAAGTTCTCTTGATTTGTTACAGCACCACGTTAATGAGGCCAAAATGTCAGGCTCCATCCCTGTAATGACAAGCCGCCCCCCAACCTCAAGGAGCTTCCATGGTAGATGAAAGCAGAGAAGATATTTCCATAATACTAGATAAACAATTTTAGAGCCTGAGCACAGATACTGGCAATCACCTTCATTTATACAAAATAGCAAATTGTTCCCCTCCATTAAAAAAGAAAAACCCAAAGGAAATTATTAGTGTCATAGAAGAAATGAGGTTGCAAAAAAAAAAAATTAGAGGGTCTAAAAATGATTAACAGAGAACCATACCCATGGTTTAGAAGATGGAAATTTTCAACCATTTGGCTTGAGATGCCCCAATGATTACTCTGCATAAATGTGCTAAGCAGTGCAGGCTGCACATCGCGTAATTAAAATCTGATTAGTTATTATTGGGTTAGCAAAGGGTGCTGCTTTTTACCCCCCAAACAAATTGGCAATGTACCTGAACGCTAAATTTAATTTGTCATTTTGCACATTTCATTGGCTCTATTGTAATATGCTTAGAAGCACATTTGCCACTCTGTCCCTTTTTAATATCAGTTCTGGCTACAATGTGTACATTAGGTAAATAATATAATATAGATAGGTCAAAATACTTTAAAAATTCTCTCACTTAAGAATATCACAGTGAACTAATTGTGATTCAAAATACCAACATTGTTTCTTGGCAGCTGCTACCAGTAGAAAACAATAAAGTGGGAATAAACAAATTATCGTTTAAACAGTAACACTTCTGATAATTAGCAGACATATTGAGGAATAAATATGGGGGAAAACATCTGAAAAGGGGAAAAAGGGATTTAACTTTAAATAGGATTTCCTTTAATATTTCCCCCATTGTGCAGAAGTCCATCTTTAATTCATATTACAGTCAGTAATTTGTGATGCTGTGTCAAAATACATATGCAAAAAGGATATGCATTTGAATTTTAAATCTGATACCTAAGTCTGAATGTAATATAGTGCCCTAACTGAGTCCTGTATGTGGAATAGGAATTTTGAATCTTTTTGAATGTCACAAGGATCAGCAATCATGGATAGTGTTATCATTGTTCATTATCTACCATGACTTGTGAAAGAAACATAAAATGGCATTAATCATTATTTTTTTACTACTAATAATATACTTCCAATGCAAATTTTGCCATTTTCTAAATATCTGACAAGAGGACATTCTCCTCCTTCACTCCACCTGCAAACTACCCCCTCTATTTTATTCTTGATTTGCAGTTGGAAGCCTTGGTGATTGATGTTCATGATAAAATACATCCCCCCAAAGGGAAGATTTAGACCTTACAATGTTACAGAAAATTTGAACTCCTGACCCCAAGCCCAAATACACAGAATCATAAAATCATTGAGCTCCATCGGACCTCAGGGGTCATCTACTTCAGCCCCTCCCTTGTCAGATAGTGAAATAAAGGCCCATTTGGTCAATTGACTTGCCCGAGGTCACCCAGCTGGTGAAAGGTGGATGGGACAATGGAAACCAGAGCTCCTGACCTCAGGTTGCATGTCTGCCCCGCTGCACAGTGAGCAGAATAACATCACCTATAGAAGCAAAGGCTTTGGGATTAAATCCTGATTCTGACAATTACTTCCTTTAATTTCTTCATCTGAAAAATATGTAAACTAAAGGTACAAAATTTGTCATGCCATTGTGAGGATTAAATGATATAATGCACATAAAGTACTTGGCTGTATGTCTGACAAAAAATTAATTATTTAAAGGAATTTCATGCTCCCACGAGTGGGGAATTGTAGCCCTTATGTTTTCACGTGTAAAGGGGGCACAGTCTCCCGTGGAACATAAAGCCAGCATGCATGGACCCACGAGTGGGGTAGCGGGATTTCCTGTGTGGAAATCAGGCTGGTATGTTCCTTAGATTTAAAACAAAACCTTGTTCTTGCTAAAAATCTCTCCCTAGGTCAAAAGAACAAATGCTAATGAATGCCTAGCTTCCTCAAAACTGAGTTCAGCCCAAGCCTATTGTCTTATCATTTGCATATCTATCCTCTTGATGTGCTATCTTGGGTATCTACCACCTAATGTAAATCTACAGTTCATGCATAGTTAATGAAGACCATTCATATGTAAAGTGCCCAAGAAACAGCAATAAAAGGCCAGTCGACACAGGGTTCAGGGCCTCTCCAAGATGATAATGGAGGGGATGCATGGTCTCAGAATTTCTAGTCCATTGTAAAATTACATGTAAAATTATTTACACACAGCCATGGCATATGAATCCCGCTCGTCAGAATTCATGACAAATATTCAATAAATAATAACAATGGTTCTTATAGTTAACACATATTGAGTAAACAAGAATTTTTGTCCATATAACTTAAGTCTCCCACTCGCCATATATATATACATTTAGATAGCATACATTGCATATATGTATATAGATTGCAAAGCCCAAGACTCAGAATGGAAAAAAGACTTTGCTGACTTTTCTGTTAAACCGTGGTGATAACAAATTAGATCCCATGTGACACATGACCCCTAGCATGACTGACCAACAGTTTTCAGTTCCCCCACACTGATATTACAGTTTATAAACCACAACAGAAAGCATCATTGTGTTTCAACATTCAACAACCTTGTGGAATAGGTAGAGAAGATAGATACCCTTAAACCCATATCACAGGTGAGCGAATGGAGGCCCAGAGAGGTAATAAGTGACTGGTGCCAATGTTTGAATAGTCCAGTGGTAAGTCTGGCTTCAAGGGTTCCAGAATCCAGTCAGGTCTCCCAGATTCCATCTCTCTCTCACTCCGTCTCTCTGCTCCATTTCCCTCTCTCAGGTAGGCCCAGCTCCCTTAGTGGCTTCTGGCGCATCCAGGCTTATATCCTGCATCCTAGCAACATCAGTTTCTCCTTCCAACACTCAATCAAAGTCCCAGGACAGAACTTCATTTGTCCACTTGGGTCACAAGCCCACCCTTAACCCAGTCACTGAAGCCATGATGGAATGGAATGGGTTGAGGGCTCAAATCCAGATCATAAGGCCACTTCTGAAAATAGGGGTGAGGAAGAGGAGGAGTCATCCACCCACACAAAGTCATAAGCTTGGGCATGGTATGACTGCCCAATAGAAAAGCAAGGCATAAATTTGCAAGAAGAGGACTATACCAGGAAGGTAAAACCAATAACATTCATTAACTCCAGGACTTTGGTTAGGCTAATAATAATAGATAACACGTTTATGTAAGACCCTTGTATGCCAGGACTTATAGAAATGGCTCTATATGGATTATCCCATTTAAACTGCAAAACAACTTATAAGCTAGTTAATATATTATATGCATACTATAGTGAGATAACTGTGATATTAAAACATAGAAATTAAGTAACTTGCCCAAGGTCACAAACCAAAAAAGCCACCATTAGAAGTCAGGCGTTCCAATTTCAGAGCCCATGCTCTTGGCTCTGTCCCAGGGCACCATCCCCTGCTGGGTGTAGGAGGCACATGTGGTTAGATCTCGTGGCACAAAAGAGAAGAGTGTCCGAGCTACTACCAGTGGCCCTCCACTTCCAACATCTCCACATCTCTGAAAAGATGTTGAACAATTATTTAAGATTACCAGTGTGAAGCTATGCTCAAAAATTAAGCATCATGCTATTGGCCTCCCCAGGACACTTGTGTGTTTGGGTGCAGTTCTGAGTGGATTAAAAAAGAACCTAGAGCCAGTCAAGAAAAGCATCCTTTCTATTGACTTACAGCCCCAAAGTCCTGAGACAAATTACCTCTGTACCTGATAGAGTCCAGAGGCCCGTCAGTCAACTAGCTTCTTGGGAGGAGGAAAATGGGAAGCAGCAGCATCTGTCTGGCTTCATCGGTCTCTAAAACCCCAGCCAGCTGGGAAGTCACTCAACACAACTGAGACCATGTGCTCCAACAGTGGGTCCTACAAATTCAAAAGGCCTCCAATTAACAAACAAGAACAAAAATTTAACCTCAAAGAATGAACAAAGAAAGAAGGAGGGGGTCCTTTGCAGACTACATTTTTTAGTGGGAAGAATTCCTAATTACAGTTATACAAAAGGCACTTGAAAGATTCCAGAGCTAATTTGGTTGTATTGATGCAGAGCATTACTTGGCAACTTTTAATGCAAGTGTATTTAAATATATTTGGCTGTGTTTATTTGCACAATCCTAAATTAAACCTGAATAACTAACTGATAGATGCATAGTACAAAACAGCTTGTTTGTAACAGGAAAATTGTTCAATCTATCTTCCTTTATAACTGAGCCTCACAGCCTTGATTTATTGGTGTGGTTCAGGAAATTTGTCCCACATAGAGTTATAGGGAATCACTTTCATTTGTATGCTAACTACTTTTGATTTTTTTTTTAGCATCGTCAGTGGCCTTGATGATTGATTTTCAGTCTAGCTAAACCAGTTTGTATTATACATATTCCCCAGTAGGAAAGAGATTAGCTTAGGAGACAGTACACTTCATGGCACAAAGAAAGTTCGGATTCATTCCATTGACATTTGAAAGTTTCCCTGGAATATGCCACATGAGCAGGGCTTCTGGGCGTTTGAAGGAAAGATTATAAACACGAGGGAAAAAATGTAATTTTTTAATGAAATGGCATACGTACTTACAATGAAGGTATACATAACAGCTAAACAATTACTCAAGAATTTAAGTTCTGAGGTCAAGACCGAAAGGTTTGAGTCCTGATAGCACCACGTACTAGTTACACAACATGCCTAAACCTCTCTTTGCGTGCCCCAGAATCAGAGCTGCTAACAGTATCAACGGCACTGAGTTATACAAGGAGTAAATAAAATGATACATGTGTAACACATTTAACATGGTTTTTGGCTCACAGGAAGCCCTCAATAAGCTGCCATTGTTGTCATTGTGAAACCCGCAAAGGAAATAAAAACAAAGATACCTCTCTGGCCACCAAATACCTAGTAACTTAAAGGGAACAGAATACAGAATCACCCAAACAAGATCGACCATTTCCATTCAGCCCAGTGTGATTTCTCTGCATACAGGCTAGAATTTGTTGTTTTGATTATTTCCAGCCCATATTTGTCACAATGTACCAGTCAGGGAATGAGGTGGGACCATTGTATCCAAGCTTCTTTCAGTCCATACGGCAGTAAATGTTCACTCATTTCAGACGCATAGGTCCTGACCACTGAGACAAGTCCTTCGTCCTACACATTCCCTTTCAGTATCTTTGGTCACCCGCAGCACCACCAATTCTCCCCCAAAAGACTTGGAGTGTTGTCAGCTACAACTTGGTAAAAATCTGAGCGTGGGTTCCACTTTTACTTGAGGCATGAGGCATTCCCATCTTTGTCCCCCAGCCTCCCCAAGGCAAATAGGGATGCCGGGAAAGGTCTTTGAGGGCCCATGGTATATAACGGGCATCCCCGTGGTTTCTACCTGCCCCCCACCATGCTCTTTTCTCTGAGCACAACCACTGGAATTTCTTTTGGGAAGTCCCTCTAGGCTGCCGCATGCAGTTACTGCAAGGCTGTTCACTAGGTGCTACTTCTCTTGGACAAAGAAGGGACATATGACCTGGGACTAGTTTCCTAAGGGTATTGAAACAAATTACCACAAATGTAGTGGCTTAAAACAAGAAAAAACATATTCTCTCATAGTTTAGAAGGACCTAAGTCCAAAATCAAGGTGTCAGTAGGGTGGGACTTTTCTAGAGTTTCTGGGGAAAACTGGCCCATGCCTCCCTTCCAGCTTATGGCAGCTGCTGGCAATCCTCAGTGTTCCTTAACTTGTAGACATGTCACTCCAATCTCTGCCTCCATGTCACAGCACCTCCTTCTTGTCTTTGCCTTGTCCTTTCTTTCCATAAGGACGCCCTCATCAGATGCAGGGCCCACCCTAATCCAGCATAGCCTCATTTCCACCCTTACCTAATTACATCTGCAAAAACCCTTATTCCAAATAAACTCACACATTCTCAGGTTCTGGGTGGACATGAATTTTGAGTAAACGCTATTCAACCCATTCCATGACCCAACTCTCCCTGAAAAACCAAAAGAACCAAAACCATTTGCCACACATTCACTCCACCAGCAGGACTCTGAAAATGGTGCCTACTAGTTCCTATCAGCTATACCCTAGAAACTTCCTGGGCCCCTATTTGCATGGCTGATGTATTCAAAATTTCCTGCACTCTGTGCATTACTCAGTATCCCATATACCTTAACCAGCTCCCAATACTAGAAACCAAAGTCTAAATCAGAGACCACAACATTTGAATCACCTTAGACTGCAATGTAGAAACGAGAGCCGTGGGATGTCAAGGCCTGCTTTTTGTACACTTTCCACTGACTAAATATCCCTTTGGTCACAACTCTGCCACCCGCCGAACTTAGATTTTATTTCTGGAAACTTTACCTGCTGCTCCAGTAATCGTTCTGGATGTTTTCAAAGTGCATGCAAGTCTATAGGTGATAGCTCCTGGCGTCCTTCCAGCTTCTGAAAATGCTGACCGGCTGACTAAGCTAAGAAGTTATCGTGTAGTTCTAGGGCAGACTAATTAAATCCTACACATTGACATTTTGGGCTAAAAAATGATAACTATAATAATTAGCCCATTAGAATATGTTCATATCTCATTGTGCCAAATGAGAGGGGATCCCTTATAATTGTTCCTACAGGACATGATTTAATTGCAGGAAACGTCATTACCTTCCAAGTCTAGTCACCCACTGAAGGACCATGGGGGCTTTCACCAGACAAGTGAGGAGGAGTTGGAGCTGGATGGGCTTCCTGAAACCAGGGCTCACTGCGGCTGCTCTCCAAAGTTTTTAGGGACATAATGAGGCTCCGCAAGTGAAATGAACGCAGCCCTCAACTTCCTACCAGATACCACACTGTCTCGGGACACAAAGCAGCCAAAATGTTAACAAACTCGAACGAAGAGTAAACAATTAGAAACATTATATATCAATACTTTTGAAGACACTGTGGAAGCTATATCATATGTTCATGAAGAACATTTGGTGCTTTCTGAGAAGCATTTATTTAAATAAAATCCCTAAGGGTTTACGAAATGTCAGGCAGTGAAATTAAAATGTCAGTGAATGACAGAGAGGTCCAACTAGAATTAATAACGTGGAGGTAAATTGCCCAAGTCAATACAACTTAACCAATCTGTGTGGATCCCTACTATGTGAAGGCACTGTAGAAAGCCCAGCAGGAAAGAGAGATGAACAAGAAGAGGCTCTGGCCCCCAAAGAGTTTACAATTCAGTAAGGAGGGTAAGAGAAGAATACAAATTCCAGAAATAGAAGGGGGAAAAGTAAATTACATAAGAAAGCAACAAATAAAATCCTAGAGGAAAAAAAAAGATTATATCAATTGCACTAATTAGGGAGGGCTTTCACAGAGTAAGTAAAAATAGGAATAGTCCTTGACTGGTAGATAGCTGGAAAAGATTAACCAGATGGAGAGCCAACCCAGGCAAAATCAGAGAGATAGGAAAACTCATGGTATTTTCAGAGGACTGAAACCAGTTTAGTTTTCCTAACATACAGGACTCAGTCAAGAGGGAGACATGGCTGGGAAAGTAATTTGGAGCCACCCCAAGAAGGGCCTTAAAAAAAGGTACAAATTCTTTTTTTATTCATGGAGGGCAATGGGAACCATTGAAGGTTTTTGCAAGGGAGCAGTCTGTTCAGAACTGGCTTTTGAGAGATTAATCTGCAGGCAATGTAAATGATAAACAAGAGCCAAAGAAATTAACTAATTGGGAATCTGAGTCAGTTTTAAGCAGAAGAATTTGAAAAGGGAACAGGAAAGAGGCCAGGTCAATGTCCAAACCCAGAGAAGAAATTCTCAACCCTGGCTGCACAGGAGAATCTTGTGTGTAATGTTATTAAAATACTGATTCCCAGGTCCCACCCCAAGCCAATTCAATTAGAACAGCTATAGGAGAGCCCAGGTTATGGGATGTTTGAAAAGCTTATTGGGTGATTCCAATACGCAGACATTACTGACACTCATTTCTTCAAGGTGTAGTCCAGGGACCAGCAGACCCAGTATCACCTGGGAGAGGGTTGGAAATGCAAACTCTCCAGCCACTCCACTCAGAATATGCACATTAACAAGGTGCCCAGGTGATATGTCCATGCACATGTTAGAGAAGCACAAGCAAATGCTTGTAGGGTGAGTCCTGAGATGCTACTCGTCTGACCAGGGTCCAGAGAAGCCAGTGCTGGTTCACAGACTACACTTGAGGATGTGTTAGAAATGTAAACTCTGTGCATGACAAGCCACTCACTGGGGCTTCTGCCCTGTCCCTGGGGGCCACTTCCTAGTGTCAGTCTTCATCCCTACCTCTCCACATCTGTCACCTGCTTCACAGTTCTCAAGCACAACTCCAGGAAAACGGTTCGGCTATTCCTTTAGAAGCTAAGCTTAGAGTTTCCAAAGGAACCAGCAATTCTACTCCTAGGGATATGCCCCCCAAAAAATAAAATCAGGGACACAGACACTTGTCTGCCAATGTTCATTGCACAAATGTCCATTGATTGAGAAATGGATAAAATGTGGCATATAAATATATTATATTTATAATTATATCTATAATGGAATATTACTCATCCTTAAAAAGCAAAGAAATTCTAATACATGCTATATGATAAACCTTGAAAACATTATGCTAAGTGAAATAACTCAGACATAAAAAGACAAATATTGTATAATTCCATGTTTTAAAATATCTAAAATGGACAAACGTACAGAGACAGAAAGTAGATTAGAAGTTACCAAGAGCTGGAGGGAGGAGAAAATGGGGAGTTATTGCTTAATGGTTAGAGTTTCTGTTTTGGGTGATAAAAACGCTTTAGAAATACTGGTGGTAGTTACAAAACATTGTGAATGTGAGTAATGCCACTGAATCATACACTTAAAATGGTTAAAATGGCAAATTTTATGCTATGTGTGTTTTCCCACAATTAAAAAGAACGCAAACTCCATCCCTACTCCTGCTCCTGGTCCCTGGCTCTCCATCTCTACGCCTTCCTTTGGGACTGCTCTCACACCCCCGGACAATACTCCCTGAGCTCCAACTAAAACTCATGGTGACACCAAGGAGACAGAGCCTGTGTTGTACCCGGACACCTCAAATCAACACAGTAGGCCTTTAACCCCACTCTGCAGGATGCTTGCATCGCCTCATGTCCTTAGACTTAGTGTGGGACCTCCGCCATTCCCTCTGCCAGGAGGGCTGCTCTGTCCACTTCACCCCATACAGCCCCCAGCGGGTCCAAGCCAGTAGTCACCACACTCAGAGTACTAGCTTTTGTGACATTATCAACAACACCCACATTCAGCAAGCCACCACTTTTAAAGATGGGGAGTAAAAAGTCCATTTCGAATAGCATTAGGGCACTTCGAATGGCCCAAACCCACAAGACCTAAAATGACCGGTATGAATGGAGTGAAAATATGGTCCTACCAAGCATCTTCTCTCCTTGAAACAGAGAGGGTCCAGTTTGATGTTCAGTCTAATGACAAATTATTCCAGGCAGATTCTCCAGAGTAATCCAAAACCTCTGAGTCCCTCTACACAAATTGTCTAGTCTGGTGACTTAATTTCATGTTTTTAGTTTAAAGGAGAAGGGATTCGGATAAATGTTCTAATGCAGCAATTAGCAGTAACATTAATAGCATTGATTTCCCATTATGTTGTCCCATTATTCTAATTATATTTCTCTTTAAACAATTTTTCCAACTGTAATCTTCTACTTAGATGAGCCTGATACCCTAAATAGCCTCCCCTCTCCTCTTTGCACGCGAACTGGTAATGAGTCCTATGCTATTTAAGCTCTTATCACCCATTTTTAAAAAATCACTTTAAAAAGCCCTGGATAAATGTCTTCTCTTGAGGAATTTCCTCCACGACACAACAGCAGCCTTGCAGCAGCCTTGCAGTGGTCGTTCAGCCGGGCTCTCCATACACAGCTCCTTCACATCCCCCTGATATGCCTGAAATCTGACCCTGGAAGTGCCCTTTTTGGGGGTGTGGTTTCATTGGGGTTTGTCAGTCTTCAAAAGTGGCTTGAAAGAGAAAGCTATGTCAAGCAAAGCCTGGAGAGACTATCGTCACCAAGAGGCTATGAGCTGCGCCAGATGCTGTCACATTAGAGACAACACGTGTGTACCACTCACTCTGTTTACGGGCATTATTCTAAGTGCCTGACATGAATCAGTTCATTTAATTCTCCCAGAACCTCTGCCACATAGATAATATTATAATTTTCATTTTAAAGCTGAGGAAACTGAAGCTCATCCAAGATCATCAGCAAATCAGGGGCACAGCCAAGATTCAAACCCAAGCAGGCTGGCTCCAGGATCTGTGCTCTTAACCTCTGCTATCCTGACCTCTAATACATCTCTTATCCAATCCTCTCACAGGAAAGGTATTGTATTCCTGTTTGAATAGGTGAAGAAGTTAATTAATTGTTAAAGAGCTTAAATAACTTACACAAAGGTGCACAGCTAGTAAGTGCCCCAGTTACGATGTAAACCCATATATCTGACTCCATAGACTTGCTCTTTCCCTTTGCTACCTACCCAGGAATATATCACAGCATCCAACCATGGTGGCTAAACACCTGGGAAATGAGAAATAATGTAAAAGGCCACATGTCTACTAAGTAAGGGAAAGAAGGGTAGGTAGGTATGACAGAACTTACTAGCTGATCAGCAAACCTATGTTTCTCTTTCTCGTAGGCACACACTGTGTATCTCAGTATCCCTTATAGTAGAGTGTGATACCAAGTGGCTAAGTTTTGGCCTGTGGAATGTGGGAAGAAAAACTTGTAGCCTGATTTCCCCTTTTTCTTTCTTTATACCCTGACTTAATGGAGAGGATCTAAGAACCTAGAGCAGGGCCACAATAGTGAAGGAGCCTTGGTTTCCAATTGACCACGTGGAAGGTATCCCAACCACGAATGGACTTAAAGGATTGTGCCAGCAAGAAGTAAATTTGTACTGTTTTAAGCCACAGATATTTCAAATGTATGTCATTATGTTACATTGTTACACAGTGTTACATTAATGAATATAATAATAAGTTGAGTCCTGTAATCAAAAATTTAAAATATAAGCCATTGATTTATAACTGGGTTTTAAGTAGATGAAAAATAACAACTCTGATTGGAAAGCTGTAGATCATGTGACATGCACCGACAAAACATTTGGTAATATCGTCCCTGCAATAACTTGGAAGGCAGCTCACATGCCCACTGCCACTGGAGGTTTTGAGTAGCAGAGTGACATAATCAGAGTTTGTTAAATGAATCACTCTGGCTTCTTTGTTGAGAATACACTGGGACTCAAGGGTAGAAACAAGACAACCAGTCAGGAGACCACTTCCACTAGCCACAGAGAGTGAATTCTGGGGATGAAGGCTCTCCTCCCACAGCCCAGAGATGTGTGGTTCTCCTAACAGATGTTTCTGAGCCACAATGCCACACAAAGTTACTGCCAGTGGTTCTGGGAACACTATTGTTTACAATCAATGACTGATTTCAAAACCAAATTGAACATGGAGAAATAACATGTATTAGAGCATTCAAATGTTTCTTTGTTAAAATCTTCTTTTATAAGGTCTTCTTTACATTAAAAAGAAATCCTACAGCTAACCAATTTATTCAAAGGGTAGTTAAATATGTAATGTTGTTGCCCACAGAATTATGACCACTCCAAATTTTGGATGTATGAAAATAGAAATGACCCTCAGGAGTCTGCCAGCCACAGC
Organism: Micronycteris hirsuta; assembly: GCA_004026765.1. Lineage (NCBI taxonomy): Eukaryota > Metazoa > Chordata > Mammalia > Chiroptera > Phyllostomidae > Micronycteris > Micronycteris hirsuta. The sequence continues at coordinate 82,937 of PVJI01002955.1, read as the reverse complement.
AGGAGCGGAGAAATTGACACTGGCCTTCCTCAGCTCAACACACACAGTTCACTCCCGCCACGGAAACTCCTCAGGGCATAAGCAGGAGGCCCATAGATCCAGGTAGCAGGATTAACATCTCTCTGTTCTGTTCCTCCTGTAAGCCCAAAACCAGGCTCCTGCACAGACACACTACATGTATTTTCCAATTACAAATGGCTGAGTCCAGTTTATGGTCTCTCTGCCTGTGCTTGTTATCACACACTAGTCAAAGTCTATGAGATGCACAGAGCAGGGAGTAGGATGTTTGGAGAGCGATGAAGAAGTAGGAACCATAGCAAGCAGTGTTTAATGTTCACTTCCACCCAAACTCCAGCTCAGCCAGCAGTTAGTTGGAGGGCTACCACGGCAGTCTGTGCACCAGCCCCGTGTCATCACTGAATTTACATCCCAGAAGTTCAGGCTTTTGTGCTCATGGTGGTTTGAAAAAAAAACAATTTTTTTAATTAGAGTGGATGGCCAGGGAGTCACAGCTTTCTTCAAATGAAGGGAGAAAGGATTCTCTTCCAAGTCAGCACTGAGGTGCCACACACATGCGTCAGTAATGAAATGATCCCTTGAAGGTGCTAAGGAAAGGCAAAATGGGGCACCCACTGTTTTCTTGTTTGCTGAGCATCACACAGAGGTAGAGTTAGCTGTTACTGAAATAACTTAAACTGTGGAGAAAATATCAAAATAAGCCTATTACACTAGAACCTGGCCATTACAACCAAGGAAATAATACAATAAATCTTTTGAAATGAAGAAATACAGCAGAAGGCACTTGAGAAGTGAAAGGTGTTTTGTCACTAAATTGCAGCATTAATGGTGCAATTGCTAAATTGTATATTTCTTTGATATTCCTTGCCAAATTGTATATTTCTGACACTCAAAATTAATATTAGGAAAATCATACTTATTTTAAACAACTTGTTAGCAGAAAGGAAGAAAATGATATGATGTTTTAAAACCATAACTCTCCTTTATAACTAACTGTGAATCTGATGATATTGAAAGAGGGAAGCAAATTGAAAGGGAAAGGATGCTTTTAAACTGCACTATCATCTTGAGTGCAAATGAGCTATTATCTCATCAGTAGAGGAGCACCCTATTTGGAATATGAGGCTGAACATTGACAATATTCCTTCTCTGATAAAACTAGGAATCAGAGAAGTTATTTCTGTTTTCATTATCATCAGGATGATGATGCAATTTCTATATACCTGTGGTCTTTTGTTTTTTTACCAATTTTTTCCCCTACAGATATATCCATTTATCCCAACTAATGAAATACCACTTGAATTTATTCTATTTATTAAATAAGACAAATTCAAAGAATCAAAAGGAATTGGAGGCTCACCAGTACACCACTCCATAGGCAAGGCCTAGCTGATTACCAGCACCATTTTCAGACTCTCATTAATTCCCTGGTATTCTAGATGTCTGTTTACCCAATCCCATTTCAATTTATTACAGGAAGTTGAAGTCATGACTCAGCTATAATATGGCAGCATTTGAGTAGTAAACGAAAATGCAAATCTAGCAGTACCTCCCTAATGAGATGTAGCAAGCTCATTTTTCTTCGTGCCACTTCTAACTCAGTCTCACTGATTTGGGGGAGCATTTATGTAGCACTTGCTCATGTTTAAACTTTGTATTATTACTCCTAAGCTACTCGTACATTATTAGTCAACTTGAAGGCCTAATTCTGGAAACTACTGGCTTAGAGCCCTGTGTAAACGCTTGGGAAAATACCGTTTGCCTTTTCACCACTGTACTGAGAAGGGGGAAATGTCTGTGCGGTTCTAAAACTCCCTGCTCTGTCTGCGCCCAAAAGGGACTGCTAGGTTTGAGTCCCCAGTATCTTCAGATATATGCAATCAATCTTTCTCATCTGTCTAGATACTGCATAATGCTGTCATCAAACAGCAGAAGGAAGAGGTACAGAGTTGTCTTCATTTGGGTCTTAGGTGAAGGCCCATTTGGGAGGTGATCTCAGGAAACCCCAGGAGCAAATGGGGAAGATCGAGAGAGGGAAGGAGGGAAGGGCAGGAAAAGGTGAATTCATGAGGGAATACCCTGTGGGCAAATGGACTCTGTACCACTGGGGACTCTCAGAGAGATTGTGTAGAAAACACCTCAGAAGTGCCAAAAGGCAGGGAAACAAGGGCTAACCTCTCCATTTCCAACCCTCAGTGATTGAGGGTTCCTCCTGGGGGCATAAACTCCTTAGCGCTTCCCACCTGCCCTGTGTTGTAACCAAACAGCATAGCAGAGAACACCGTAGGTCAGAGAGATGCAGGAAGCCAACAACAGGTAAAGGAACTTCTGTGCTGGTGAGCTCAGGGAGGCTCAACTGAGTGCAAGCAGAGACGGCTAGCAACTGCTACGCACTCTGAGGCAGGATGATGACAGACTTGGTTTGAATCCCTCCTTCCCCGTTACTCACAGGGTGACTTAAACACATGACCCAAGATCTCTGGACCTCACTTTTCCATAGAATGAGGCCTACAATGCTGATTTCTCAGGGTGATGACAAGGATTCAATATAATGATACAATATGTAAACTCCACCCTGGAGTCAGCATGCAGTTGTTGCTCAATAAACACTGGTTATTTAGCTTCTGATGATTACAATCTTTATTAATTACAATGCACAATAAATATTCTCCAACTGCTACACCTCCCAGGGGAGTCAGACAATCCTTCCCATGTACCACCTCATGCCCACAAAGGGTAGGCCGGGACAGGCAGCAGCAGGACCCTCTCGGCCCCCACTGCATCGCTTCCAGCAGGTTTCTTGGACGTAACACATTCTGTGACATTGTGTTCTTGACACATTAAGCAATTCTCTGAGAAATCCAAGCTGCAGAGCAGGGTGTGCAACAAAGAAAAGAACCCTCACCTAAACTCACCGCAATCTCTTCAAAGAAAGAAGTCATGTGATGAAGTCTATGGGCTGCGGATATTGACACTATCTAAGGGAGACGCTGACCCTGATTTCCATTAACCTTCACACTGAGACCCGCGCATGCCCCTATCCTCCAGCAAAGCTTTGATCCTCTTGGGCTAATGGCACCACCAGGCTTAATCATACCAGCCACCTCTGTCGCAACCCTTAGACTTCTGTTCCTGTGAGGTAAAAAAGACATAACAATAGCTGCCATTAAGTAGTCCTAATGATTAAGTAAAAGAACTACTGTTCCTAAGTTCTAGTGAATGTCTATTGATTTTTTTTACAATGCCTAGCTTTTCATATTCTAGCTAGCCTTACTTATTTTTGTTTCTCTTCTCGGCTAAAAAACAAATCGTGGAAAAAAATGCAACAAACTCATGTTTCCACGGTTACTCTTTAGCACAACAATGTCTCCCTCATCTGGGCTCTGTTACCATTTGCCAAGTGTCAATAAATCCCTTACTTCCACAGACCCATTTATATACATGGCTATTCCTCCCAACTCCATACTTACAAACACATTCCCAGGAAAGAATGAGAAATGAGAACAACATGCTGTCTTCTATCCCTTTGAGCCCTACCCTAGACATTTCAGAGGGACCAGAGGATTGAAGGGCAGAAAGAAAGAGGGCAGGGAATGGAGAATCATATCATCCATGAGCTTCTGTATTGTACAGTTGTGTGCACTGGAATTCTCTCTCTATCACAATGGGTACCTGAATAGCACTCTTACCTATATCCACTATTTTACATAAGAAGACTGAGGTGAAAGAAGTGTTTCTATAGCCCTCAGCTTTACAAAAGGAAATGAATAGTTAATGAAATCTACCCACTTGGTGAATGTTCATATCTCATTCTGATGTGGCCACATGCCTGAATGGCAGGCTGAATTATAAATAGTTGATGCTCTGCTCTGATGCTGCAGTGCCTAATGAATTGTTGCCTCCATAAACTTATTATATATTACACAGTAGAAGTGAACCAATTAAAAAGTTTTGCTAATTTTAATCTTCCATATAAAGAATCTTATGCAAGAAGATAAATGTCTTTGACACCTTTGACTGTGTGGTGAGCTAAAACTTTATTCAAATTGGTTTTGTAATACCTTTAAATGTACAGTCCTGTGATATTTTGCTCTTACATTTGTACTAAATATTTGGACATCATTAAATTAGCACACTTGCTCTAATTTTTTTTGTTTCCCCTTTTGTAAAATAAAATTTCGAGACAGACTTGTTCATTTGTTTGGGGCCTCCTTTTGATTAAATTTGTATCTCTAACTATTCTATTCTGACCTTTCTGGCTTCATTGTGAAGAAGTGCTTTGAGAAAAAGCTGATAGTTACGTTTCATGGAAGCCAAAGTTCTCCTTGCAAATTAAAATTACATTCCACTTTGCTGAACACTAAGAAAATCGGCTTTGGAAAATTACCTCAGCCCTAAAGATTGGTCTGCCTCTTACCAGTCAGTCAAACCCTGGTCCCCGATGCACATGTGTGAGCAAACACGCTTGGCTCTGACTCACACTGGACTAGACTAAATCTCATCAACAGACTTGGCCTAAAGGACCACTTAAAAAGACAGCTAATCATGTTCTACATGATGGGAAATGTCACACAAAATCAGACCGGAGGTGAATTTTTGGACAAGTACTTCCATCAAAAGACTGCACCCTCTTCCAAAAAATAGTTTAGAATGTGTCAGAGCTGGTCTTCCAACTGTTCCCAGCACTTGGCTGAGGTTGTTAACAAGCCCTTTTAAAGATGAAAACCAGAACAAAAAAGAACGAGGGGAAGGTGGCAGCCTGCATGCAACAGAGAGAAAAGGACCAGTAACCAGAGCCCAGGTGCTGCAGAGGGCCCTGGGATCTGGGATGCGAATGGGAAGCCAGTCCTGCCTTCCTTGGGCTTGAAGTTTAGAGGGGAGATATTGACAAAAAGAAATAAAAGAACAACAAAAAACAATTACAAAACAGTAAAAGCTGCTTGAATTTCGGATTGAAGCAAACAGAGAAGCACTAAAGTCAGCTGTGGAGTTGGGAAAGGCGGATCAACATCTTACAGAGGATCAGCGTTTTGAGTTGAGGCTTCAAGAATGCTTGCTGATGAGGACCTGTTGGACAGAGACAGCCAGCCAAAGGAGCCGTGTTTGCACATCCAGCATTGCTGGAGGAGAGAGAGGTTCGGGAGGGTAAAGGGAAAAGGTGAGGCACGCAGGTAACATGAGGCTACCTCAAGGACTTTGAATGGCTTGAAAAGAAACTTGGGTTTTCTTCTGCAGTTAATCTAGACCCGGATAAGATTATTGTGTAGCGGAATAGCATGATTATACCCAATCATTAAAAAATATATCTCTGCTCACAATACTGAGGAGAGATTTGAGAGTTGTAAGAAAATGATCAGGCTGAGCTCTGAGAAGGACAGGATCCCTACCACACATACAGCAGTGAACTTCAGGGCCATAGGTCTATGGCAGACACTAAACCTAAATCACTAAAAGCAAACTTCATGAGGGGCCAGCTGGTCTAACTTAAGGCTCTCTGATAGACCTGCCTAAATCTGAAAATAAATTACAGAATTTAGACTTTTCATAAATATTATTTCTTAAGTCGAGTTTGTGATGTTTTAGGTGGCTGTAAATCAAATACTTCCTGACCCTTCCCTGGCACACACAAATTTCTTGTGGCTGATTAAGGACATGCACATGCTGTGATTTCAGTGCCACGCTATCTGTGACAGACCTAACCTCCCCAGTTATTTTAGGCTATAATTCAACATGCCTTGATATATTTAAAATGGTGAATTCCGGATTTCTTTCTCCATCAAATCCTGACTGACCAGGTGTTATTTTGCCTTTATCCAATCTCAACTTCTCAACAAGCCAATCAATCCAATTTGCTTTCCTTGAGCACTTTTGGCAAGAAAAACATGAGGAGATAAAGCTCAAACTGGTGCAACTCCCTAATTATTGGCACTAAAAGAAAGTTAGGTGAGGAAGAATTTAGAACCTCCATGGCACTTACACAAGTACATGACATTGGCTAGGTCTTCATTACTCATATTATGCTGCTGGTCTGTCTAGTGACATAATGCCTAAGATATGGGTGGTTTATATGCAGTAGCTGTGCAGAAATAGAAGGTCAGAGATGTAACTTAGCACCTTGTAAACAGCAGAGTTACAATTATTGCCCAGGTCTTCCTTGAGACATTTCACTATGTCATTCCACCATCTTGGAAGCAATTCTCCCTCATTCAAGAATATAACTGGATTTCAGAGACTTCTGGCCAAGATGGAGGCATAAGTAGACACACTGTGCCTCCTCGCACAACCAAAAGAAGGACAACAACAAATGTAAAAACAAAGAACAATCAGAACTGACAGAAAATCAAACTGTATGGAAGTCCAACAACCAAGGAGTTAAAGAAGAAACATTTATCCAGACTGGTAGGAGGAACGGAGATGGTGGAGAGGACTCACCACAAGGCAGCAGCTGGTGGTCTGGGCAAGGCATTGGCTTGCAGACTGAGCAGTCCCACATTCACGTACAGATAAACTGGGAGAAACATCTAGGGAGTGAGATACATCAGCAACCCATGGTTCCAGCACAGGGAAATAAAGCCTCAAAACCTCTGACTGAAAACACCTGTGGGGGTTGAGGTGGCAGCAGAAGAAACTCTCAGCCTCACAGGAGAGTTTGTTGGAGAGACCCACAGGGTCCTAAAACATACACAAACCACCCACCTGGGAATCAGCTCCAGAAGGGCCCAATTTGATTGTGGGTAGCAGGGGAAGTGACTGAAAACTGGCAGAGAGCACAACAAGCAGCACTGTTCCCTCTCAGACCCCTCCCCTACATACAGCATCACAACGCAACCCTGTGGGTTACCCCACCCTGGTGAACACTAAGGCTTTGACCCTTACTATGTAACAGGTGTGCTGAGACAAAAAAAAAAAAATGGCCCAAATGAAAAAATAGTTCAAAGCTCCAGAAAAAATACAACTAAGTGACCAAGAGATAGCCAACCTCTCAGATGCACAGTTCAAAACACTGGTTATCAGGATGCTCCAGGAACTCATTGGGTACTTCCACAGCATAAAAAAGACCCAGGCAGCAATGAAAGTTGCATTATGTGAAATAAAGAAAAGTCTATAGGGAACCAACAGTGACAGGAAGAAAACCAGGACTCAAATCAATGGTTTGGAGCAGAAGGAAGAAAGAAACATTATTCAACAAGAACAGAATGAAGAAATAAGAATTCAAAATAATGAGGAGAGGCTTAGGAACTTCCAGGACATCTTTAAACATGCCAACATCCGAATCATAGGGGTGACAGAAGGACAAGAGGAAGACCAAGAAATTGAAAACTTATTTGAACAAATAATGAAGGAGAACTTCCCCAATATGGCAAAGGAAAATAGACTTCCAGGAAGTCCAGGAAGCTCAGAGAGTCCCAAAGAACTTGGACCCAAGGAGGAACACACCAATGTACATCGTAATGACATTACCCAAGATTAAAGAGGAGAGAATCTTAAAAGCAGCAAGAGAAAAGGAGACAGTTACCTACAAAGGAGTTCCCATCAGACTATCAGCTGATTTCTCAAAAGAGACCTTGCAGGCAAGAAGGAGCTGGAGAGATGTATTCCAAGTCATGAAAGGCAAGGACCTACATCCAAGAATACTCTATCCAGCAAAGCTCTCATTTAGAATGGAAGGGCAGATAAAGTGCTTCCCAGGTAAGGTCAAGTTAAAGGAGTTCATCATCACCCAGCCCTTATTATATGAAATGTTAACTTATCTAAGAAAAAGAAGATAAAAAATATGAACAGTAAAATGACAACAAACTCACAACTATCAGCACCAAGCCTAAAAAAAAAAGCAAACAACTAGAACAGGAACAGAATCACAGAAATGGAGATCACATGGACGGTTATCAGTGGGGAGTGGGAGGGGGAAAGAGGGGGAAAAGGTACAGAGAATAAGTAGCATAAATTGTAGGTAGAAAACAGACAGGGGGAGGTTAAGACTAGTATAGGAAATGTAGAAGCCAAAGAACTTGTATGTACTACCCATGGACATGAACTAAAGGGAGGGAATGCAGGTAGGTGGGGGTGTGCAGGGTAGAGGGGAATAAAGGGGGGAAATGGGACAACTGTAATAGCATAATCAATAAAAATTTTAAAAATACTATAACTGGATTTTATCAAAAATATAATGTGAGCAAAGATGAATTAAAACTTCACAAGTTTATCCTCACACCCACGTTCAAAGTTTGGGAACATACCAAGCTTTTTGCTGTTTATATTTTTCATATTTCTTCCCCTAAAGTCTTTTTCTGCTTTCCAGATAATAATAAGTCAATTCCTATACCACTTTCTTATTTAGAGCGTTGGGCTTTAAGTATGTTATGACAGTTAAATATTCCATCCTCTTATAACTAAATATAAAAACCAATAAATAGAGGTATGAATTTTCACAATTTCACATGAGAATGCATCTGCCTTTGGTTTCATCAATTTATATGTGGTTATTTCTTATCATAAATAGGTTTTGAGCTGTCAGGATGATCCTTTCTTCACACATTTCTAAACAAAAATTTTGCACAGAGCAATCTATAAGAAGCGTGAAAAATACAGGTTTCCTGACAAGGAAGAAAACATGATAATTGATGACTGAGATGGGCTGCCCTCTGGAGGTTTTTAATTACCACCTTTCATTTACATAACACTTGAAGCTCTTCCAAGAGCTTTCGGGTACTTCATCACATTTGTTCCTTAGCACAAACCTGCAAGGAGAAAGAACAAATATTATAATTATTGCTTTCAAGAATAAACCACAAAGAATGAGAGACGTGAAGTGATGGAGGAGGTCATACAGCGTGTTATGGATGGAGCTAGCGCTAGAACTCAGGACCCAGAACTAATCTGCTTTTCTTTCTGTCGCGCCTCCCATAATTCCACTGGCTAGAAAGATCCAGTGTGACCTCTCCTAAAGGTCTGAGGAAAGTGCAGCTGATGGAAGTGCTATAAATTAGTGTTATAATTTCTCTTATAAGCATTTGTTATCTTTCCATTGGACACAATGGTTTTGTTAAAACAAACAGATGAGCAAGATAGAACCAGAGGCATGGAAACAAGGAACAGGCTGACAGTGACCAGAGGGGAGAGGGTGGGGGGAAAGGGGGAAAAGCATGGGAAGTGCCTAGTCAAGGAACATGTGTGGATGACTCATGAACATGGACAACAGGGTGGGAATTGACTCCGGGAGCGGGAGGCAGTTGGGGCAGTGGAGAACAACGGGATGGGGGGTGGGGGGGCAGGAAATTGGGACTACTGTAATAGAGCAACAGTAAAATAAAAGAATAAATAAAAATTTTTTAAAACTATAGTTTTATTAGAAAAAAACAAGACAAGAGGTGGGATTATGGGCCTTCATTCCAGCAAAGGCTGCTCACTTTGGAGTCAACTCAATCACTTGCTAGCTAAGAATCCTTAAACTTCGTTTTTCCTAGCTATAAAATAAACATAATAATAGTACTTGTCTCCTAGAGTTATTGTGAGAATTGGAAGAAATGATGCATGTAAGGCACTTAGTACCATGCTGGAACACAGTAAATGCTCAATAAATGGTTGCTGCTATTTTTAGGGTGGTTGTTGTCATCACCGTAATTGTTGTTGTTGTTATTATCATTATAGATCATGGTGAGTGTCATTCTGAACTCTGGGTATAAGAAGCTCCAAATACTGCCAAGATGTCATTTGGGGGTTATATTGGCCTGTACTTTTCTGACTCTGACTCAAATAATGAGGTTTGCAATCTCATTGACTGGGTGTGCTAATGAGAAGCTTTTTAAAGATTTCTCTCGTCCATTGAGGCCACTAAATAATCGCCACATGGGTCAAGCTCTGTAATCACCCCATTGACTCATCGATTGTACAAGTCAGCAATTGGGGCCATGATGGAAGATCTATGGTGAAAAGAATGAAAAGAGTCTAAAGACCCAAAATCAAGCTTGTCCGTGGTCTGGTTCATTCTTCCATTATACTCAAAACTCAACTTGTATATGCATGAGAATTAAATAATAAGATAATTTCTTAACTAGCATCTTGCCCATTTTTAAATGCATCTTTTATTACATAGTAGAGCTTATAAAATATTCACCAACACAAGCTACTGCAGTTTTTTTTTCCTGCTGACCTAACCTCAGAGCTGCTCAAGTGGAAATTAGATTTTTTGTGTGTGTTAACTTGCTGAAACTGTCTGCATTTGCTAGATTTCCTAAGAAGCAGGAAAAAAGTAATTCTGTAGGATTAATAAGGGCAACATATGCTCCTATTCCAAAAAGACACATAAAAAGGGGGCAGAAATGCTATTCAGTGAGGATAATTGACACGGTAGCACAGTGTTCTGCCTAAGCTCATTGTGCTTTTGAATGGGAGCACAGGTCCTTTGAGTCCCTATCAAGAATAGCTTGTGTGTCTCTCAATTATTATCTTAAGTTAAGGGAGATTTTTAGGGACCTTGTGAAATATAAGATGTTTGTGACGTTAATCGGCAAAAACAGACATCTGATTGCACTTTCAAAAAGAACAAGAAACAAGGACTTTGTGGTTTTTATAGATTTTGCTCCTAACTTAAAAGGAGGGAAACCTAATAACTCAACTCATGAACATATTTTCTTTCTCTTCTCTCTTCTTCCCTCAGTAGCTTTTGCTCCTCATTTCTTTCTCTTAATGAAAAAAGTTAAAGGTCCCAGAAGGTTATTGTTTTGTGATTAAAAGTCTTGCTCATTCTTTTGTGATAATTGTCGTACCAGGAGTTCAAAGTAGCCTCTCCATAAATCCAGGTCGTTCCTTGGTGTCCTGGTTTTTAAGTAAACTTTGCTGCAAATATTTGGAGACCCTTTTGATGAAAATGTTCATGAAAACACTGCAGATAGACTAAAACTTTCAACTTCATAAACAAGTCTCTGACTCCTCTACAGTAAAAAAAGCAGCCTGCCCCCCAGCACCCTTCACACATGCCCGCTGTCTCAACCACAACATGAGCCCAAGCTCAGTTTCCCTATTTTAAGTCCTCTCATTAGAAAATAAGGAAATTAGCTCAGCATTTATATCACTAAGGGGAGGCAACTTGTAGCTACACAGAAAAGCTTAAAACTCAGCCCCCCTTACAGTAACAATTATTGCATCAACATTTTCTTGCAAAGAGATGTATTTCCTGCCCACTCCGACACTAAGTTTATGACAATTAAAATATATGTTATTGATACTAAGAAAATTGAACGACATGGAATGAAAATGTAATATATTATATATATTATTATCCTAATGGTTATGTTTTCCATTGGTAGCTTAAAGTCCTCAGGCCTGCATACCAATAATCTATTTGAAATTTCTCTACCTCTGAAGTAACCTTAGCAACAGGATAATGTCAAAGCCTGGTATTTCCACTGACATACTTTCCATTTCATTGGGCTGTTTATCTTATGTTTGAGATGACAGGGAAGGGGCCATGACTGTGCACTCCAGGTGTAGCCTCCCTGTCTCGGTTCAGTCACCCGTTCTCAGGTCTCTTTCCCTCCCTCTCTCCTCTGGAACCTTCAGAAATGGAGACTCTGTGTCAGTGATTTCCACTCAGTAAGCTACAAGATTTGGCGGAAGCTTCAAACTTACTGTCCTGGGTCAAAAACCCAGGTCTCTCCAAGCATTGGCTCAGTTTCATCACCACAAGCAACATAAGGAAGGAGCCTGCAGCATTCCGAGTGGAGCTGAAGAGATAATGCCACTTCTGAATAAAGCCTCAGATCACGTGGGCCTGCACTGCTCTGTAAGACCTCTGAACCGGACCCATCCATCTGGGTCAGATGATATCTTGAGACTCAATTCCAGACCCAGGGTCATTAATCTTGATGCTCAAGAGGAAATCCTCTATCCAGTCCACCATCAGCACCACCTGCCCCAAGAAGAAGAAGGTTCTGATTGGAAACAGAAGTGGAATAATGACAAGAAGGGAGTTGGTACCATCTGCTTCTTTTTTCTACTGTATTCAATAAATAGGCTTCCTCTACCCAACTTTTTTTAAAGTTCTGGTCTTAATCATTCACCATGTAGCTGAGTTAGGATCTTATTTACTATGCTTGCTATAGCATTTACTATACTTTTATTTTTATATTTTAACATTTCTGAATTCTTAAAGTACCTAAAAATTAATGTGAACATTGATTGCTGCATCTCCATCTTTTCTAAAATGCTGCCGTTAAATCAGGAAGTGTCTTATAATCTATGTCATCTTAAAATCACTGAGATCAGGTCCTTCCTCTGCCTAATTTCAGAGCCATCTGGACCAAAACCAAAAAGTCTGACTGTCTCCCAGGATTTTCAAGCCCTCCGTGCTGCTATGATGAAGCCACACAACTCTGTAAATTCAGTCTCACTTTTGTGGTCAATCAAGTTCCACTCATGCCCCAAAATTTCAACATATGCAAGATATCATCCTAATTATGGTAACTGAGCTCTGACCTGTCTTGGGACTAGTTTGTTTGTTTGTTTGTTTGTTTGTTTTGGCAACATTCTCCCACAACCACCTGCTTTTTTTTGTGGTTCCCATACATAAATAAATGTACCCCATTATTCATTGTTTCAGGAGTAAATGGAGGGAGGAAGCTCAGTATAGCAGTTGAAAGCACATATATATTGTCACAGTACCTTGGGTAGGCTCTTTAATCTCTTTGAACTTTAGTTTCATCTGTAGAATGAGGATAATAGTAGTAATTATCATTAGTGTCATATGTGGATTAAATAAGAAAATGTACATAAATATCTGAGTACAGTTTCTATCATACTCAGTATTTATAATCTGTAGCAATTAACTATTACTAGGAGGTGACTTTGCCAAAGACAGACAGCAAATGTGTAGTGAAATCCTAAGCCATGAACTCTACTCTCCCTGCTTCATTTTCAGAGCTAACTGAACAGCTTGGATCTGCTACCCAAAGTCAAAAGCTCTCTGTCCTGGAGCTCCCTGCTCACTATGGCACAACAGGGAGTTTGCAGGGGCCGACTCTTGGTTTCCCTGCCCCTTCTCAGGAGAAAAGTCGCCATGGGAAAGAGTACATGAACATTGCCTTGTATTGGTCACACTGAGAAAAACTTGGATCTATTGGAGGAAAACAAAAAGCGTGGCTCAAGAAAACAAAAATGTTCTCATTGTCTGTGCTATGTGACAATGGAACAGACCACTGAATAAGATGACAAGTCCCATATCACTGAAAGTGTTCGAGCCAAGAAAGATGTTGAGTGTTAAGAGCTGGCTGCCTAGTCTTCAGCTTCTTGCCAACCCTGAGATTCTAATGATTAGAAAACAAGTCAGCCTTGCAGAGTTCCTTCATTTGTTCAACATTAACTATCAAAGAATAAATACAGCATGACTCTAAGTTGTGGTTTGATTTGGGATGTGACAAGCACTTGTTTTTAAGCCACTGCAAGGGAGAAGCCATGGAGAGAATTTCTGTCTTAAGCACCAGAAATTAAACTATGATTTGTGTAGTTTTAGACCAAAAAAAAAAAAAAGCCCCTTTGTTCTGGGCCAAAGAAGTAAAACCTAGTAAGTTCATTGTTGATTAATTTATTTCTGAATTCACAGTAAGTTCAATTTAAAAACCACATTATTTTTTACATTAATCTTGTTTTGGACTTTCCATCATCATCTAAGTCAGACATGCTTCACAAAACGTGGTGTCTACATAAATCTTTAGGTGGGTAAAGCCAGATTCTTTAGCAATACAGCTTAACAAGAGAATTCATATATTTTTACATCATATAGCAAGAAACATAAAAACAAAAATGTATGTCATTTATGATAGAGGAGAAAATAGTTTCACTTAATCCTACCTGGATATTTTTCCTTAATTAGCTGACTAGCCCAACCAGGCTTTTTGTTCAGTTCACTGGGCCATAAACAGAGTTTCCACAACAAAACAAGAAAGGGTTTGCAGCACATTTCCCCCAAATTTTTTATGGCAAAAAGATTAGCATTGTATGTTTCCTTTCATGGAAGGAAAGCTGATCTCATTATTAAAAGAATAAACAGATTTCTTTTCTTTTTTTGTTTTTTAAGATTTTATTTATTTATTTTCAGAGAGAGGAGAAGGGAGGGAGAAAGAACAATGTATGGTTGCCTCTCACATGGCCCTCACCGGGACCCGGCCCGCAACCCAGGCGTGTGCCCCGACTGGGAATCAAACTGGGACCCTCTGGTTCCCAGCCCACGCTCAATCCACTGAGCTACACCAGCCAGGCAGGATAAACAGATTTCTAATTTCATATTTTCCTTTTTCAAAAAAGGGGGTGTGGCAGAGTCTGTAACTGTCTTCCAAGATCTCTCACCCCTTCTTTCATAAACACAAGAATCCCTGAGCTTTCGCTGGGTCCTGGTCATGAAGAATGAGACCTACTTCCCAGTCTTCCTTGCAGCTGTGTGACCATGTATGTGACTAGTTTGTCTAATGGGATATGAGAGGAAATGATGCATTCAACTTCCAACTTGAGCTTGGAACAAAAGGCCCACCTGTTCCTCTTCCCTTCTTGCCATTAGCTAGAATGCCAGGATCTTGGGCAACCGTCTTGGACTATCAGATGCAAATTATGAGTAAGGAGAACAGAGCAACAAGCCAAGGTCCCAGCAATGACCTGTGAGGCTCTCTGTGATCCAGCCCTGCATGAACTCTCTGGCCTCAGCGGCCACTGCTCTCCCATTGGCCACTCCACTATGAGGACACTGGCCTCTTTGCCATTCCCGGCAAACCAGATGCTCTCTTGCCAGAGAGCCTTTGTATTGCTGAAAACTCTCTCCGCGTATCCTCATGGCTCGCTCCCTCATTCTCTCTAGGTCTTTACTCAAATACCACCTTTCCACTGAGATATCCTCTGACCACCTTGTTGAGAATATCAACGGTATCCTCTCCCCCAATTCTTCCTACCCCTATACTTGCTTTATTTTTCCCCACAGCACCGAACCCTATATAACATGCTGAACATATTACTTTTTATAATGTCCAATTGCCTTGTTGATCCCAGGGATGTCTTCTGTTTCATTCACTACTGTGTTCTCCAGGCCTGAAACAATGCCTACAACATAGCAGATGACTAATCTGTGTTGAATGAATGAAATGGAGAAAAGTAGGCCATATCCTTGACACTGTGAAGTATCCATATCACCTTAAACTCAGAAAGGAATAAAACCACTGTTTTAAGTTCACTATTACATTGTTTTGTTACCACAGCCAAACCAGTACTGAACTAATATAGATACAGTAATTCTCTCTTTCAGTGGAGGTGAAACGATGCCTACTACCACATCATGCTCAACTTCCAGGCTGGGCTCCACCAAAAGGGGGTAAACTGGTGCGCCAAGACAGACAAGGCCGCTCCACTCACATAGTTTACATCTGAGTGAAGGGGCTGGCTCTAATCACGTGATCGCACCAACAGATATGGAGTTGCCAGTGAGACAAAGGAGAGGCAGCAATGAGAATGGATAAAGGGAAAATTCGACCTGGTGGGGGAGCCTTGAGGAAAAGACAGGTGGAGGGCTGATATTTGGATAGTGAAGAAGCCTTTCTTTGGGAAGGAGGAAAGGGAACAATCTTCCAGGCAAAGAGACCAACGAATGCCAAATCCCTGCCGGGGGAAAGTTTTGGCAAATATAAGAGACTGTGGAAGACCTGCTGGTAGGAGCAGACAGGGGAGGTGTGCTGTCTGAAGCAGCCTGAAAGGTAAGAACTAAGGAGTTTTGACTTTTCCTCACAAACAAGAAAAGACCAAGAAGTATTTTAGGCAAGAAGGCATGAGCGATATCTGTGTCCTGGCTTTCAGAAGCATCTCTGGAACCTCATGCCTCTCTCCAGCACAGTCTCTCCCATGAGATGAGAAAAGATGAGCCCTGCTCCTGTTACAGCTCCTTTATTCGGTGCCTCAAAAATTAGTTGCAAGAACTTGCCCTGGAGACAACGGGATGCAAATGCAGACGACATGGAATAGTAATAACATAAACATTATGAAACAATGCAAACCAGTTGGGCCCCCCGTGGAGAAATAATCCCCATGCTCCTTTCCAAATTGTCTTTATGGAAATTTCATAAAATTTGCCATTATTAAAACTGAGTAGCAATTATTTTTTTCTTTGGTTCATCAGTTGTGGGAGGAAAATTAATTGTGTTCTCCTTCCTTTCTGGAGTTTATCAGATAGAAATGAGGCAACAAGGATTGACAGGACGGGGGCCTCTGTGGATGGGAAGAAAGCAGGAGAACTTGGGGGACGTTATCACAGATGTGGCTTTAGAGGTGGCAGCGGTTAAGAGTGGTAGCGGCAGATGCGGCCGTGCTAACAAGTGTGCTCAGGAAGCCGAAGTCATTATGGTATGTTGACATAACATTTGCCAGCTTCACAGGGGCCATCATTGTAAATTAGATTTAATATTGATCAGGCTGTTCACAATCAGGGCCAGGAGAAAATTGGACATAGAGTTCTTAGTCAAAATTGGCTCTTAAGAGTCTGCTTTCTAATTAACATAGAAGAACAGAAATCCGGGGCCTGTCTGGCTGACCCAGCGTGGCAGTAACTGCTCTCCTGTTCCCTGAGGACAGTGCAGAAGTGACAGCAATTTCCACTGCCTTTCTATTTTCTCTCCCAGGTCACTTCTGCTGCGCAGGCGTGGGGGAGAAAGGGTGAGAGGCGGGCTGTGGTGAAGGAAATGGGGGTTTTCAGACTACAGATGGCTGCATTTCTCCTCTCAGTCTTCACCTCAGAGAGCCAAGAGACTTTGTAAAGAAATTTGATTTGCCCTTAGTCTAGTTTTTGAAACAAGAGGACTTGACACCTCTGAACTTCAATTTCTTCTTCCGTAGAACAGAAATATTACTACTTCCTACCTCAAAGCATTGCTGTGAGGACTAAACAGAATAATGCATTTATTATACATTCAGCAAAGATCAGCTGTATTTTTCAGTATTATAACAAATGGTTATTGCAGCCCTTGTTATGATATAGTTTGTCCTGTTAGACAATAATATTAATAATGCTGATAATAGCAGTGGGAGCATGACATCTAATATTTTGCTTTAAAAGCAGTAAGTGGCCAGGACAACTCCAATGCAAGTATCAGAAAGCAGCCCCCAGGCCATGTTAGATACCTATGCTTCTCTCTACCAACTGCAGCTCCCATCCAGGGGCTTTAAGAATCCTTGAACTTGTAGTTTCTCATTTTTGCATCTCTTCCATATGAGCTTCAGGTAGAACTAACACTTCTCAAGGCTTATTACCTTCACCATTCATAGACTTGCCAGGCAGGAAACTCACTGCGATCAGAGATCAAGCCTGTATAGAGCAAGAGTGGACTTTTTAAACACCTTTGATAATCCAACACAGAGTCACTGTCAGCCATGACAGCTATGCCAAGTGCTGTGTCAAGACTGAGGTAAAGGGGTGTAATGGAATGCCCTTAGGAGGCACTCAGAAGGCCTGAAACCACAAGCCCGGATAAGGACTCCTTAAGCATGATATGAGTGGGACCTCCACCCCTGGTGAGCAATAAGAAATCAGACTTTCAACCATTCAGTGCTCCATCTCGGCTGTACCACAAGTCACACTGGGAACCCTGTGGGACGTCCACTCCGCCCATTGTGTGGTGTCACTGCAGCCACTTGGCTTGAGACCCACACCCACCTCTCCACCTGTAAACACTGCCAGTGACTGGGACTCTCGCAGCAGATGCTCACCGTGCTGGCTTCTATCCCATGAGCTCCTCCTCCCTGTGTGTAACCTGCATGGGACTCTACTGGCTTACTGGGGAGGTCTCCCTAACAAACCTGGCATTGTGGAAAGACACAAGCGTGTGTGAGTGACTCCTTTCAGGGATGCTCCCTTGCTCACCACAGCCTGATTTGTCTTTGGTTCTCTGACACCTTACTCAGAACTTGGCCTGTAAAAGCAGGGCCAGAACTGGGGCAAAGCAACGGAGGCTCCTTGGGCATAAAATCTAAGGGGCCAATCACTCTCAGGCACCAACCCTAAGAATGAACACCCCCTTAAATTTTGTGCCCTATGAGCCTTGCTGTGTCACTCGGGTCCTGACTCTCCTTAGAAAAGATGCTTCGTCAAGATGACATGAATACATGAAAGAAGAAAGAAAAGGATCCCCCAATGCTTCTCTTATCCAAACTCTTGGCCCTGGGTCTGCAGGTGCCACTGCTCCTTTGCAGGCCTGCATATGCATGGGAAGATTTTGAGACAAGAAAGATTTTAGGAATTTGCTTTACCAACAATAAATATAAAAATAGCCATTTATAAAAATCTAAACAGTCCCAGGTTTGTCTCACCTGCAAAGAGTTCTGAGCTTCATGGAGTTATTGGGTCTTCAAAATTAATTGCAAAACTCAAGTCCACCCAGAAACATCTGCTGCCCTTCAGTAAAAGGCTAACCAGATAACTGAAAGAAGACACGTCCCAGGTCTCGGCTCCCCATTTATTGATTTACAAGGCCTGCTTCCTCTTGCTCCTTCTAACAATTTCCAGGAAGAGTCAAGCAGGTCTATGTTCTGGTGGGATTTTGTTCTGTCCCCAAGGACCATGTGTTGTAAAATAAACATCTTTCTGTAGGAAAAAATTTATTTACCTTTGACTGTAACCCCTCATTCAATTCTAGCCCCCTCTTCCAACTCCACTAGCTCTCTTCCCTCCCAGCTATAGGCACTCATCCATCCTCCCAGTTCTCATTCTAGCGAGCTATCTAGTCTTAGACTCCAAACTGCACCTATGGAAATTCGTTCATAGGATAAGACTATGCATGAGAAATTTTTATAAATTTACATGAAATTTATCATAAGCACAAAGCATGTCATAAAATACGCACACAGGGTGGGGCAAAAGTAGGTTTACAGTTGTTCATATGGAAAGTAATACAATAATTAATAAACAGTAATACAAGAATAAACTGTTTCATGTACTTACAGCTGTAAACCTACTTTTGCCCCACCCTGTATATGCAAAAGCATCCAGACAATGATAAACCACTAAAATCTCAATCACTGATTGTGTATTTACTACATGCCAAACTTTATTTCATTTTATCCTGCTACTAATTAACTTCGTTTTCTCTCCTATAAAATGTGCTGCATGAACTGCTCTTCCATTGTCTTCTTTAAATTTTCAGGCGTCCATTGCAGTGCTTCCCAGGTTACTGATATTCTCGGGAGCCTGGGGCCCAACTGACTTACACATTGGAGTTCATATCCGTCCATTTTCCCTATCCAGCATCCACCCCCATTTCTGGAAATACCTCCCCAATTTTCTTTTAGAAACCACTTCTCCCCCTCTCTCAGACCACATGCACTGGGTGGGATTGACCCTTCTGTGGTTTCAGAGGTGGGTATGGGTCCTCAGTCTGGCCAACCAGAATGGTACCATACCTTCTTAGCCCCTGTGATTGCCCAAGGATGGGCAATGCAGTTGAAGGCAGAATGATGGAATGCAGACTCAGACCACTAGCTAGAATTATTAGAGAAGATGGTCCTTTCCTGCACAGGATGACTAGAAGCTGGGAGTTGATAAGTTACTACTTTGCATACAGGAAGACCCTGCCTGCAGAAAGTAGACCCAGAGCTGGGGAAGAAAGATTCCTGCACGCCTCACATGCACTTCCGGAGCCACCTGTGCCAGAAGTTGGACTCTATGGTTACATAGCCAATTTGTTTTCAGTTAAGACAATATATGATATATGGTATACTCATCCAACAATGACTTAAATCAGGTGGAAAGTAGTGATTTCCATAATAATCCAACAAGTTGGCCCAGACCAACTACTGCCACTGTCTTCACAATCAGACTTGTCAGGCATACACCCAAGTGATCCGTCCCAATTGACCCCAAAACAGGCTATTGCATATCTTCTCATTCATTATCCCTAAGTATGTGATGATGGGGTGGGTAGGTCCCATCCTCTTTCAGATAGAGAAATGTCAACACAGAGAACATCAGGTTTTTGATGATTCCCTCCCTGACGGGACTGACCTGCATATGAGAAACCCAGTTCTTCAGGCTCCGGTTAAATACCTGAGTGACAAGAGCCAGGGGCCCAAATAGAGGAGTGTTTTATTTTGCACTCCAGAATGGCAGAGATTAGGTGAGTGCACCTTCACACCCAGGAGCTGCAGAGGCTAATGAAAGCTGAAATGAGCCAGGAGCCGGCGTGCTGGGCGAGGGGAAATGGATGGGCGAGGGAGGTGGCTGCGGCAGGGAGCCTCTCACAGGCAGCCATCCTTAATTGCAGAAGCAGTAATGCTGACGCTGCAGGGGCTTGGCAGAAGTCGGGTGTTGCCTAAATGAGACCACACTGAGCTCTTAAACTTCTGCCTTGGTCAATAAGACCTGACTGGTCCAAAGGCAGAGGCAACGCTAAATCAGCCTTTACATAAATCCTCAACCTATAGAGCAGATTCCATAAGAAAGTTCCAGAAGCACCATGATAGCTACAAGCACAATCTCACTCCCAAAGGACCTGCAGGCAGATGCAGCTCAGCCTTCGCCAATGTATTTACCAGATTTCTAATCTTTTTAGGTATCCGTCTAAATGTGTATCTTTCCTTTCTTTTTGCTTCTTTAAACTGAGGTATCGCCTGCTGAACAGTGTTAGGGAGAAGGCAATGCTGGATGTAGTAACACACTTTTAATGATGTGAAACAAAGCTTTAATCGCCATGGTTATTTACAAAATAATGTCTTTCCTGCATTTGATTTAATAGCACTTGGTCCAGAGCTTTCATCAAAACAAGTACCCATCTGACTTATTGGAAGATTATATTAAATGTCAGAAGAGCTCCCCGTACTCATAAAGCGCTTCCTTGCCAATCAGGATTTTAATTTCAGGCGGGGAAATAATAAATACAATAATTATTGAACACTGTGACATTAACTGATAAAGATACCTGCTTCCCTTAAATTATCAATTACACATTGGCATAAAAAAATAGATTAGTGACAATTTAATTCCACATCTGGTGACCTTTAAGTAATGCTGTAACACTTCACAGCTTTGTCATTAGAATGTCATCAGCCTCCTCTCTAAAAGAAATGATACCTAACTGCTTCATTTTAGAACAGTCTCCAAAGTTTGCTAATGTTTAATATCTGGTAACAAATCTAGTGGGGTATGGAAGGCCCAGATGTACCAGGCAACTCAGTCAGTAGCAATTTTCAAAATAGTCCTGTTATAATTTGCCGCTTGAGAGATATTAGGGAGAGTCAAAAACTCATAGAATCATAATGAATGTTGCCTCCATGGGGAGACCTGCTCACTGCCAGACCCTCCTGGTGGGTGAATATATTGATACCAGCATTGCGGGTGTCAGTTGGCCAAATCCATCAAGTTTTTAAATGCATATCCCTTTCTACTCATCAATTCTACTTCTAGAGTCCCAGTCTATATTTATACTTGGGCACAAAAAACTGTCCATCCCAGCATTGTGTGTAATGTCCACCGTATCAAAACTGTGACTAACCTCAACTTCCGCTAAAAGAGAAACATTAAATAAATCGGTACACCTGCATAATGGTATATGATGCAGCCACTAAAAAAAATGAAATGATCAATGCACCGGCATGGTAAGTTCTTTGTTCTATCCCGTGACGCTCCGCATCCCACTCGTCAGAAAATCTTCTGAGACTCCTTTCAAATTACGACCAGAATCTAACCGCTCGTTGCCGCCTCCCGCGCTTCCACGCTGATTCAAACCACCACCATCTCTCACCCAAATGCCTGCAAACACCTCCTAACAGGTCTCCCACTTTGACCTTTTCTCCAAAAATTCTATTCAGAACACAGCAGCCTAAGGACTTTTTCCAAATGTAATTCAGATCAAGTCCTTCTTGATGTTGAAACCTCATACTGACTTCTCATGTCACTCAGCATAAAAGCCAAGTCCTCACAATGGCAGAGAAGGCCCTGCGTGATCAACTTGCTCTTTCCGCCCTAAAATTATCTCTCTGGCTTCTCATTCCTCACCTGCCTCCCTCCCCGCAACCTTTGCTTATCCTGCTCTAGCCCAACTGACTTTCTTTCTATTCTTCAATCACGCAAGTCCTTAGATCTTTGCAGTGGCTGTTCCCTCTGCCTGGAATACTCTTTCCCAGATACCCACATGCTCACACCTTCATGTCCTTCAAATCTTTGTTCTTATACCACCTTCTCAATAAATCCCACCCTGACCACCACAAGCAAAACTGCAAAGTGTCATCCTTGGCACTTTAATCCCATTTCCCTTGCTCTCCTTTTTCCTTCTTCCATGACACTTATCTTCTAACTTTCTGCATAGTTGACTTAGCTGCTGAGTCATTTGCTTACCGTCCATAGCCTCCCCTCCCCACAAGAATGTAAACACAAAAAGAGCAAGGATCTTTGTCGACTTTGCTCATTGATGTAGCCCAAGAGCCTTGAACAGTAACTAACATATAGTAGATGCTCAATAAACATCTGCTGAATATATGAATGAATGGACATACTAAAGTTATGAACATAATAAAAAGAGACAAGCACTAATCTCCTTATAAGCACTAAACTAAGCACTTTACATCTGTCATTTAACCCTTATATCAATGCCGGGGGAAGCTGCAAGAGGAGAAGAGCGGGTGAAGTGTGAAGATTCCATTCTGTAGCTGAAGAAAACTGAAAACCGGAAAGTTCATAACTCAACCAAATGACATGCTAGTGAGCAGCAGAATGAATGACGAGAGAGGGAGAAGGTGGCATGCAAGCCTGTCACCCTGTTGAATGGGAGACCCTAACCACTTTGCCCAAATACAGCCCAACCTGCTAAAACACTGCATATCCCCTCAGTCTCCTGCTCCTTTTTTGGATTTCTATCATACCAACTATTTAGATGAATGTCATTAAATCGAATGGTGCTCCAATCTTATATACCATAAAAATTAAGTGCAGTCTTGGGTAAAATGATGGGTGAGCTCATAAGTCTTCAAGTTTCCTTCAAGCTTTCTGACTGTATTATTAAGTTTCAAGTCATATTTTGCTTCTGTGGGTGGCGCTTTGGTTGGTTTATTTTCATCATAAGGGTCTGTCTCTATCTCTCCCTCTTGCCCAACTTAGTAGCCTTCATCATAAACAGCAATCAGGGAAACGTGAGGGTTTTTTATGAGATAGTTAAATCCAAAGTGGGACTCTTGGTATTTTGGAAAATTTTTAATGTCAGCATATTTGCTTTCAGATCTATGAATACAATTTTCTTCTGGAGACTCCTGTTTTAAGAGTGAGATTAATTTTAGTTAAGTCATGGGTAAACAAATAGTCTATTTTTTAAATTTAATATAATATGTTAAAAAAATAATTTCTCTTCCATAAACTAAACAAGTTCTGGGTTTAAAAAAAAAAAACTGGTAATGCTTCTAGGATCTAGGAGGTAAAATTACATGGGAATGTTTTAAAGAGGAAACGCCTTCACTGATTACTTAGAACTGCTTCTAAGACCAGTGGTTTAGGGTTAACCCCATGAGTCTCAGCACTGATTTGGAGAATTCACTGGGTGGTAACGAAGTAGACTTTGCAAGTGCCCACCCACTCCCTTCTGAGCCACAACACATTCAACATGCCAGCCTGACTCCTAACGGCCAAAGTTTGCATCCTCTGAGAAGTTGCTTTGGCCTCCTGGGCCTCTTTTGTCCAAGCACCCAGGCCAGAGTGTCAGGAAATTTGTACCCTTGGGCATATCCCTTACATCTGGGGCTCGGTATATTAATACCCCAAATCCCTCACTCTGTAGGATGACTATGGGGCATGTGTCCTACACTGGCTCCTAGTGTGTGGCCCAGTGAAGCTCCATTATTGGTAACTTGCCAGACAATATGTTCTTTATAAACATCCTTCCTTTTTTGTACCTCAATTTTCCACTCCCTAACCAGTGTAACCAGGATCCATCTCTGGGAGAACCTGAGGCAGCTGTCTTCCTCTGGGGGCTTAGCTCTAAGTCAAAAAAAGAAAGGAGGAGGAGGAGAAAATAAGGTTCTGCCAGTTTCTTTTCATCACAGCATCCTGCCACCCGAAAGCCTGATTCATTTTATCCCTTGGCTGCCCCTCTCCCTTGACTACTAGCTACCTTCTTCATCCAAATGTGCCTCTGCATCCTTTCATAGGGGCCTCACACATTTGAGATCTTATCCCTGAGTCCTTTCCTTCCAGAATTACCTGAGGCCATTTGCATCCACTTTGGTAGGTGGTTCTAGGTTCAGCTTGGCAAAGACAGGCTTCTCTGAATTGAATCCCTTGGTCATTTCCTCCTTCCCCGGCACACCCTCGTCTTACTCCCATCCCACCCCATATACTGTTGCGGGGCAGAGCACATCTCCAGCAGTCTGTAGTGCAAATAGCAATCATCGCTGACAGAATCGTCGTCAACAAAGTCTGACACTTGATGACTTCAAAGCATTTGTCATAGTACAGCAAATCTCATTACCATGCAACAAAGAACAGCTAATTGTTAGGAATTAATAATGAGAAATAAGTATAGATAATGGTTTAGCTGACACTGTCATATTTTAATACAATATGTTCTGAAATATTTGCTCCTTTGGGTTGTGAATGTGCTATTTTTGTCACTAATAGGCATATAGGAGCCTAGTAGAAATGAGAAGTTTTCTCAAAGAAACGTATGCATTCTGAGATTTCTCTGATAAGGGGGAAGGGTCAACGTGCCTGTAGTTCCTGCTCTTCATTAAGATTCTGCTTCTGTACTGCATAATGTGAGTAATATTAATTTCCTAAACACTCATGTACAGCAGCTGCTAACTAATTTCCATAACAGTGTCCCTATTCTACAGGCATTTTTAAAAGGGGGAGGATGTCTGCTGACTGTCTGCCAGAAAGAAATTCTCATCTTAACCCACTTCTAAGTCATTCCAGACTGAAAGAAGGATGACATTAGGAATGCTGACGCCCCACTCACAAAGTTGTCCGGGACTGAACATGCTGCCTTGCATCCAGGGCCACTGCACCTGGAACGAGCTGTGGGTTCATACGCTGGGTCGCGGCTTTCCTCTACACACCTTTGTTTTTCACTTTTTGTTTTATTTTATTGTTGTTCTACTAGGGTTGTGCAATTTTCCCCAATTGCTCTCCCCTGCCCCACCCCCCTACTCCCACAGTCAATCCCCCCCATTGTCCATGTCCATGGGTCATTTATACTTGTTCTTTAACTAGGCCATTCCCCTTCTTTCCCCGTTAACCCCCTCTCCTCTCCCCTCTGGTCACTGCCAGTTTGTTCCTTGTTTCCATGTCTCTGGTTCTATTTTGCTCACTTGCTTTTTTTGTTCATTAGGTTCCACTTATATTTGAGATCACATGGTATTTGTCTTTCACCACCTGGTTGATTTCACTTAGCATAATAGTCTCCAGTTTCTTCCCTGCTGCCGTGAAGAGTAGGAGTTCCTTCTTTTTTTCTGTTCCATAGTATTCCATTGTGTAAATGTACCACAGTTTCTTGATCCACTCACTTACTGATGGGCACTGGCTATTTCCAGCACTTGACTATTGTAAATTGTGCTGCTATGAACATTGGGGTGCATAGGTTCTTTTGAGTTGGTGATTCGGGGCTCTCAGGGTATAATCCCAGCAGTGGAATTGCTGGGTCAAAAGGCAGTTCCATTTTCAGTTTTCTGAGGAAATTCCATATTGTTCCATAGTGACTGTACCCATCTGCATTCCCACCAACAGTGCACTAGGGTTCCCGTTTCTCCACAACTTCTCCAACACTTGTTTGTTGATTTGTTTATGGTGGCCATTCTGACCAGTGTGAAGTAGCATCTCACTGTGGTTTTAATTTGTATCTCTCTGATGGTTAGTGATGTTGAGCATCCTTTCATATACCCTCTGCGTGTCCTCCTTGGAGAAATGTCTGTTCTAGTCTTTTTCCCATTTTTTAATTGGATTGTTTGTCTTGCTAGCATTGAGTTGCATGAGCTCTTAATATATTTTGGAGATCAAACCCTTGTCCAAGGTATGATTGGCAAATATGTTTTCCCATACAGTTGGTTCCCTTTTTATTTTGCTGATGCTTTCTTTTGCTGTGCAGAAGCTTTTTTATTTGATGTAGTCCCATTTGCTTATTCTTCCCTTTATTTTCCTTGCCCTAGAGGATGGATCAGTGGAAACATTGCTGCATGGGGTATCTGAAATTTTACTGCCTATGTTTTCCTCCAGGTCTTTTATGGTCCTCTACACACCTTTGTGATGGCCCAGTTCGTATGTCCTAGACCAGCTAATAACCTGGGCATTTCTATAGCCCCAGTCAAACAGGGTATGAACTGCTCTCCTTCCCTCCTGACCCATGCCCCTCAAATCCCGTTGAGACAGGATGCAGTGGAAGCTGTCCATGCTATTTCCGGAAAGGCAGTGTGGCTGGACCACTGTGAATGCCTTACATTTTAGAGGCTTGCCCTCAGTGTACCCTCCACCCAACCTGCTCCAGCAAACACCAGGATGTCCAGGTTCACAATCAGTATATAATTCCAAGTGTTTTCATTATATACATTCCATGGCTGGACTTCTCTTCTTTCCCTGTCCTCTGACAAGATGAAGAACAACTACTTTCACAAACTTGAACACTGCTAAATCCCTTCCTTCCCTCCAGTAGCCCTGTCCTTTTGGATATCTAGAAAGAGATTTTTTATGGGAAATTGGCTCCTGTGCTTATGGAGGCTGAGAAGTTCCATGATCTGCTATCTATAAGCCAGAGACCAAGGAAAATCAGTGGTATAGTTCCAATTCAAGTTCAAAGGCCTGAGAAACAAAGAGATTCTCCAATATTATCCAACTTTGCATTCATTCACCTTTGCAATCCATCCTCTTTACCTTTGTATTCCAGCCACAACCTGTCTCTCTAACCTTGCTTTCCAATTCTCCTTCCCAAGTGCCCTGCAATCCCACCACAGGAGTGTACTTTGCCACTTCCCCAAATAAACAAAGCCAGGTCATTCTGAAGTTTTTACTCAGCGTGGTAGCTCACCCCCTTCTATCCTAGTAAAATTTTAGTTTTCATCCCTTTCTAATCCTAAGACAAAGTTAATCACCTCCATTTTCAAATTCTCCCCAGATTTTGTCCATACTTATTAACTTAGCACTTGTCTTGTTGGGAGTTGTTGGTTGATCAGTTGATTAGGCAGTTGGTTGATTACATGTTTATTTGTGATGCTTAGAATGCATGAGCCTGGGTTTTACTCATCTTTATATGTGCTGGGATCTTAACATTGCAAAACTCAATAAATCCTTATTGAATGGAATTTACAAAGTGTGCCTACACATGGA
Organism: Micronycteris hirsuta; assembly: GCA_004026765.1. NCBI lineage: Eukaryota > Metazoa > Chordata > Mammalia > Chiroptera > Phyllostomidae > Micronycteris > Micronycteris hirsuta. The sequence goes on along the minus strand of PVJI01002955.1, from coordinate 55,606 downwards.
TACGTTAAAAATAGGTACCCATAAATTTTGTAAAGTCATATACACTCATAATTAGAGTTTTCTAAGGTAAAACTAAGTCATGTTTGCTCCTATTCTGTATCTTCCCATCCAGAAAATGATTCCTGTTTACTGACCACTTACCATTCACACGGATTAGCAAGTATATTATTCAGGGGCTCCAGAGAAACAGAACCAATAGGATATATGTATGTAGATATCTAGAAAGAGATTTATTATAGGAAATTGGCTCCCGTGGTTATGGAGGCCGAGAAGCTCCATGATCTGCTGTCCGTAAGCTAGAGACCCAGAAAAAACAGTGATGCAGTTCCAATTCAAGCCCAAAGGCCTGAGAATGGAAAAGGTGGTGGTATAAATTCCAATCCAAGTCTGAAGGTCTAAAACCCAGGAGCACCAGGCTGGTCTGATGGTAGTGGGTTATCAGAACTCAACTAAAGTTAGTGTCACTAAAAACCAGGAGTACCAATAGTATAAGTCCAAGTCCAAGAGTGGGAAACCAATGTCCAGTCAAGTCATCAGACAGAGAGGGTGAATTTGCCCTTCCTCCACCTTTTTGCTCTATGCAGGACCTTCAATGGATTAAATGATGCTGCCCCCATGGGGGAGGGCATCTGCTTTACTTAGTCTGCGCATTTAAATGCTAATCTCACCCAGAAACACCCTCACAGATGCACCCAGCGATAACATTTAGCCAACTCTCTCGGCATCCCACGATCCAGTCAAGTTGACACCTAAAGTTAATTATCACAGCAAGTGTTTGATGTAAGTCAGTGCTAATCCTCACCAACAATTCTACAAGATGTGTATTATTATTATTGTTGTTGTTTCCACTTTACAGATTATGGACTGAAAAATCATGCCCCAGCTGGTGTAGCTCAGTGGACTGAGCACAGTCCTGAGAACCAAAGGATCGTCGGTTCGATTCCCAGTTGGGGCACATGGCTGGGTTGAGGGCAAGGTCCTCAGTAGGGGGAGTGTGAGAGACAACCACACATTGATACTTCTCTCCTTCTCTTTCTCCTTCCCTTTCCTTCTCTCTAAAAATAAATAAATAAAACCTTTAAAAAAAAAAGAATTAGAGAGGGAAAGCCACTTGACTTAAGCTGCATAGCTCATGAATGGAACAGGTAGGTGAGGAACTCAAACTTCAGCCTGGATGGCTCCAATGTCTATGCATCTCCCATTTCACCTACTAACTCTTAGCACAAAAAGGCTGCCCCTGCTATCTCACTTCACAAAGTAATCCAAAGGAAGAATGAGGAAAACAGGTTAGAGAGGGGCTGTTCCTTGCCATGTAACCTACTTCTCACAGTGATGTGTGTGGAGACAGTTAAGTCCAACCACCATAAATAAATGGTGAATGGACATTGTTGCTGCAGAAAAGCAGTAACAGAGGTTCATACGAGGCCAGGCACCTTGAGAAGGTGACACCTGTTTCATACCTGGCATTTTCCCCTGCACTCTCCTCTTCTCTGTGTTTCAGACTCCTCCACCTTCCCATGATGGCCTCGCTATTCTCATTCTGCGCTTTGTTATCGTGAAATCGTCTCTTTTCCCTTCACATTTCAAAGCTCACACACCAGTTCCCAGAGTCATTGCCTTCTCAAAAACTGTCGAAATCACCCAAGATGCAAAGCTGAAACAATAAACCGAAATAATTGCAACCAAATAGTAAAAGGGCTACATGTGAGAATAGTCAGAAATGCAAAATTCCTGTTCTCAGGTCTGCTATTGTTGAAGATGCTATGACTAAATTTCTTTGCCTTAACTCTAAATGTGGAACTGGCCTCAACACAAACTAAAATTGGCAGACATTCTGCAGTCTTCCTTGGAAGCCAGCTAAGTGACTGAGGAGATGTTAATATTAGCATCAGAGCTTCAAATTTATCAATAGTCACAACAAGACTAGGTCCCAAGTAATAAAGTAAGAGATGTACTCCATGATTCATTTGGTGAAATCTCCGTCGATCTAGACCATTAACTAAGAGGTGATGGATTATTTTTGTTTTTTAATCAACTGCTTTTTGGAATGCATTAAATTTAAACACCCATCCAAAAAGCACTTAGAATGTGAGTGGGAAAGAGTCAACAGCTGAAAAATGAGGACTTCCGAATAGCTAGATCCAAATGATCGGGCATTCGCTTGGCCGTGAAGGTGCCTCAAGGAGAGATGGGTCAACTTTAGGTAGACTAGGAAGAAAATCAGCCCAGTAAATCTAGAAAGAATGTCCTCAACCCAAAATGTTTTCTCCATCAAGTGGCACAGGGTAGATAGACACTCAGTATATATTTGCTGAATGAACAAATTTAGAGTAAAAAAAATTAAAATTATTAAGGATACAAAATGAAACCCGTTACTTCAGTAATATTTTTCAAAATCTTGTGATAAAGTTTATTAAGCATTCAGAAATATCTAGACAGAAGCAACCTTAAGATGAAATCTAAATATGTTCTTTAAATTCTGCTCAACAAAAGGCTTTTGAGAATGTACTGTGTCCCCAGAGCTGTACACGAGACTCTGAAAGAAATGAAGGTGAGCTGACAGAGGTCCTTGCCATCCGGGTGACCATCTGCGGATGGCCCCTCAAGCAGGCATGGCAGCAATCTCTCTTGGGTGACCAAAGGAACAGCCCCCACCCAACATTATATGCCCATTACCACACACGGAGCCTTAAATTACACCATTAAAGATGAATTCCTTCAGGTCTTGAAGGTTAATTGAGTCTCTTAGCAAAGGTTAAATACTCCTGGGATGAATACCTTCTTAATCCATTATCACCTGAGATTGGACCCAAGCAATAGATCACAGCTAGCAGAGAGCATGCTGGGCAGAGAGGATGGAGGAGCAGGGAGGGAGGGGTTTCGGGACAGAAGAGGTGAAGAAAGGAGGCACCAGGAGCATCACTGATTGACTTTATTTGCAATTTTCCTCAATGTCCCCACGTTCTAACCAATCAATCATGAAAATTTATATGAGACTGATCAGCACACATCCTCCAAAATGCCTTCCCCAGATCCTCTTCACTGGGTTTCTCGGCTCAGCACCGGCATCTTCTATCCTCAGCCAGTTCTAATAACAACAGGGCATGCTCACTAGGTGTTTAGTCTGACCCAGCCAGTATTCTGAGAGCTTTACAGGAATCACCTCATTTAAGTTTTACCACCATTCTAGCCTCATTGCAGAGATGACAAAACTGAGGGTTGGAGGAGTTAAGTAACTCGTTCCAATTACTTAATTGTAAATTGCAAAGCCAGGATTTAAATTTATCTAATTCCAATTTCAGAGCTAAAATTCTTAATCTCAATATTATAATTCCCCATAACTTAGGCTGAAATCATTACAATGGCCCTATTAGCCAGACCTAAGAAGCAATGGTCCCATCTTAACCTGGTTCAAGGTCTAGTTCAACTGTAAGACCTTGGATCTTAGTGTCTTAATCTATTAAATAGAATTAATAAAATCTCATGTGATGTTATGTGAGGATCAGAGTAGCTCATGAAGGAAATGTTTGGCCCAGACTAAGTATTCCATAAAGAATACTTAGGCTATAAGGTATAAACTCCCTGCCTGTGCAACTTTGTTCTGGTAATGTTCCTTTTGGCCTCTAGAGGACGCTCAAGCCCTCAGTCTCTTCCTCTTACACCAAGTATTTTGTCAGTGTCCTCAGTCGGTGCATTCAAATCTCATGGGGATAAGTACATACAACACATACATATGTGTGTGAGATATATCTCTGTGTGTGCATATTGTGTGTGTTTATGTTTAGCCAAAAAAGTCCACTTAGTTTTTCCCATAAAATAAGACACATTTTTCATTTTTTAATTTTTACCAATAACTTTATTGATTTGAATATTTTGAGTATGTTGGCTGTCTCCCACATGGTATAATGTTGATTGTTCTCAATTAATGTCTGAATTTGGTCATCATCAACTTCAACTGGTCTACCCTACTGTGGAGCATCATCCAGTGAGAAATCTCCAACACGAAACTTCACAAAACACTTTTGACACATTCGAGCAGTTACAGCACCTTCTCCATATACTGCACAAATCTTTTTTTTGCACTTCAGTTGCACTTTTACCTTTCTTGAAATAATAAAGCATAATATGTGGAAAATGTGGAGTATTTTATTCCATCTTCAATATTAAATATTAAAATGGCTACATAAAAATTCACCAAAATTTTTGATAAGGTTTTTTAAATGCACACTGATCTGACAGCTGTCACAATACAATCTAACAAAATTGTTTCAAATGAAGTTAAAGACAAGAAAATGCTACTAGAGCCATCTTATAGAAAAATACCAAATGAACTTTTTGGCCAACCCAATATATCTCTGTATGCAGGGGTTGGCCAAAGTAGGTTTACAGTTGTGAGCACGTGAATCACAAAGTATATTTTTGTATTATTACTTATTAATTATTGTACTATTTAGCTGTATTACAATTTTAAACCTACTTTTGCCCACCCCTATATATACACATATGTCCAGAGGTGAGGCCTAGTCACCTATTTTTTAGAGTAATTTTAGTGATTCAAATGTATAGCAGGGTCAAAAAAAACACTGCAAGGGAAGACCTGCTAGTAAGAGCCAAGGCCAAGGACCTTTGTAGCTGAAGCAGCTAGGAAATGGGTATTTCTGAGTGAGAAGTAGTTGAAAGTTCTAGCACCCAAGTAACAAGTTTCCAGGTTGGGAGTCTGGTGTTTGGGCCCCTCAGTCTTTATGGGAGCTCACTCTTGGCTTATTAATGAATATCCTCACCACACTCAGACCCTGGGGTCTCAGTTTGACTCTGCCCCCAGTGGCACCTTGTGACCACCTAGATGCCCTGACATTAGGCCCTGATGATCACTGGGGCATGGCCCTGTCCCTGGTGCTGTCTTCAGCTAGCCATGGTTACGAGCTGAGGCAGTCCTCAGATTAATGCCTTTCCCCATGGCTGGCCTTCCAGCACCAACCCCAGCATGCACGACAGATATCCCCCTTCTATCCACCCCACAAGCATGACAAGGACCAGCTCCACCTTGCTTCAAGAAAGTCCTCTTTAGCCCGGCTGGTGTAGCTCAGTGGATTGAGCGCGGGCTGGGAACCAGAGGGTCCCAGTTCGATTCCCAGTCAGGGCACATGCCTGGGTTACAGGCCAGGTCCCCAGTGGGGGCCACATGAGAGGCAACCATACATTGTTCTTTCTCCCTCCCTTCTCCTCTCTCTGAAAATAAATAAATAAAATCTTAAAAAAAAAGATATTTCCTTAAAAAAAAAAAAAAAGAAAGTCCTCTTTAAATCCCAGGCTCCTAGAAGCAGGCCCTTTCTCCCCAAAAGCAAAAATAAACATGCATTAGGCTTCGTTGATGACACTTACAGGCTGATCACACACTCACAATTCAAGCTGCTGTCCTTGTCTACTCTGAGTTCAGCTGGCATGCCCATTAGCCCACCCCAAGTGCATCTGCTGCCATCATCATGCAGGATTCAAGGATCCCCTCGCCAGCTTCCTCTCCAGCTTCTTCACATCCTCATTCATTACTTTCCCAAGCTATGAAATATCCATAGAAGAAAAGATACTCACTACCCACTCCTTGCCCTGAATTGAGAATCCAAGCAGTTAAATTATATCTGGATGCAAATAAGAGCCTTACTTTTTTTCCCTAAGAGGCAAAATGGCCCCATTTATTCACAACCTTGTCACTCAAATGGAGTTGAGCATATATTTAACAAACTTGGCAGCATTTTACTCTGAGACCAAAAACAAACATGATAAATTTCTCCTCCGGAGATAATTTTGGTGATGTGTATAGGCCACTGAAAATGAGAATATTATGACTTTAGTGCTGTGATAATATATGGTAGTAATTATATTAACAAGGGAAATTACATCCCTTTTCAGCAATTTCAGCTCATACCACCCACATGAATAGTGGGCAGCAGCAAAAATGCTGAAATGTTGCTAGTAAAATAGGGGAAGCAATATTTGCTGAATTTAGAACCTACTGTAATCACTTTTTAAAAATGTATTGAGCTCCTACTATGTGCCGGGTACCATGTGAGCACAGTGGGGAATGAACCCAACATGGCCCCCGACCTTCAAAGAAATATGACATAAATTACATAAACCATTGTAATGCCAGGTAGGAAGTGAGAATGACAAAAGAGAGGTACAGATGGAGTTCTATAAGGAGTGAAAAGAGGAAGCTATCACTTCTAGATGAAGCTATGCTGAAGCTGTGGCCCACCCAGAAAGCAATCAGACACTCAGGAGGTGATGGGTAAGCAGGGCCACAGCTTTCCAGCATTAAGATAAACTGCAGCCAATTAACACTGAAAAGTTGGCCCACTGACCTGGCCCCAGAGAATAGCCACCAGAATGTTCCACAGCTGGATGACCATGAGAGCAAACCCCACAGTCCGTGGCTCCAGAAATCCTTCTGAAAAGTCTCTTGCCAAGAATTTATAAATGTGTGGATTAATGAACTATAAATATGGGTTGCATGCATCAGTCAAACTCCATAATTCATTTTGAACTTTATTGCAACCAAATTTGAGATATCTGCTGTGTACTTCTACCAATTTGATCAGATTTTGTTTTGTTTCTCCCATGTACAAGAAGATACAGGGGATTCAAAGAGAAATAAGACACAGGCTAGACCCTGAAGTGGCTTGGAATCTCATATAGGAAAGGGAGACACACAAAATAATTATGAAGATGATCTGCTGTTTTATCAACATGATCTGGAAAGAGTATACTCTATAGACTTTCAAGTCAGACAGACTTACACTTAATTCCTACTCTGCAGTCTACCACTCTGTGACCTAAAAAAGAATTACTGACTCTCTCTCTAGAGTAACATTCCAATGTCTGTAGGCTGTTCAAATCATAGGGCGGTGGTAATAGCATAATACATGTATCAAATAGCATAATACATGAAGGCATTTTGTTGAATGCCTACAATGTCTAAGGTATCTGTTGAATAATGGCAGTCAGAAAACTAGCCAGAAAGTAGTTAGAAAGAAAAACATAATTATCTGCAAAGAAAGAGCTCATCTTGGAATTGGAGGAACCAGGAAGTCTTCATGAAGAGGTGTGTGTCATTTGAACAGGACCTTGGAGCACAGGTAGGGATTTGTCCGTATGTAGTCCACTGTGGCTAGTGGCAGTGGGGTGAGCAGGGTTGCGCTGAGGCATAACATTGGATTTTTAGGAGGCTAAAAATTATGCCTGTGAAAATATTTGGCTGATGGATTCACTCTAGGCAAATTAGTATTTTAGCACATAGAGCCCCCCGAAAACCACACCAGATAGCCAGAACTCCAAGGTGCCTGGTTCGAAGGTCATTACACATGACAAGAAAGATAATTCTTCCAGAACATAGAAAAAGGGAAGCTTCAAGAAGCTAGCGTAATGTTTACATACATTTTTTAATTGGAAACAAAAAAAATAATCCTTCCTATAAATATTGAAGTAAAATGCTATAACACATTGGGGAAAAGAATTTAGAAGGATAATAAAGGAATAAAATACCAAATCTGGTGGAGTTTACTGTGGAATTGCCAGAGATATTAGAGATTAATTAGGAAATCTCCATCTAAAATTATTTAAAATGATAAAAAGAGAAACACATTATCATTATGGCTGCTAAAGCCATTTAATGACTTGTAATATCAATTTCTAATTTTTTTAATAATTACTTTATTGTTGTTCAATTACAGTTATTTGCATCCTCTCCCCTCCCCTCCTCCCTTCTCCTCCAACCCCACCTCCCCCCCAGCCTCCCTCCTCCCCCTTAGTTCTGTCCATGTGTCCTCTACTGTGATTCCTAAAAACCCTTCTCCCCATTGTCCCCTCCCCCCTCCCGCCTGGCTATTGATAGATTGTTCTTAATTTCAATGTCTCTGGTTATGTTTTGCTTGCTTTCTGCTTTTGTTGATTACGATCCAGTTAAAGGTGAGATCATATGGTATTTCTAATTTTTTTAAATGATAAAGCATAGATACTTCATTAATATGGTAAATACATAAATATATAAATCAACCTAAATGTTAATATCACAATTAATGGGGAAATACTACAAGATTCCCATTAAAGTCTAGAACAAATTCCCTTGTGCCATTAATATTTCATATTATCCTAGAGGATCTAGCTAGTCAATGAAATTAAGTAATTGAAAGAAGGAAAAAAGAAAAATTCTAAAAGAGAAAGTAAAATTATCATGATTTGCAAATAAGTTGATTACCTAGAAACCCAAGAAAATCAACTAAGAAATTATTCTTTCTGTTTTTGTAATTTAAAGAAATTCAATAAGGTAGTGCTCAAAACAAAGTAATATATGAGAATCAATAACCATCATGTATACACATACAATTAGAAGAAACACCAGAAGGAAAAACCCAATCAAAAGTAACAAAAAATGTAAAATACCTATGGATAAACTTAACAAGAAATGTGCAGGATCTATAAAAAACAATTTCAAAATACTTTTTTAAAAAATCTCGCAAAAATGATTTAAGTTAATGGAAAGGCATTCCACATTCTTAAAAAAATGTTTTATTATAAAGATATTAATTTTCAAGTTATTTTAAAAATTTACACAAATCTAATAACCTATCAAGGCAATTTGTTTTGGAACTAAAATAACTGATTCTAAAGTTCCTAATGGGAAAAAAAAGCATTAACAGTAAAAATATTATGGGGAGCAGAGGGGATATTTACCATGTGAGGTTAACTCTACCAAATATTAAAATGTAGAACAAAGCTATAATAATTAAACAATATGGTAGAAACACATATGTAAATATAAAGATAGAAAAAATAAAACAGACAAGAAATCCCTGAGAAAGACTCAAATGTATATTGAAATTTTTGCACATATAAGTTGATATTTCAAAGCAGAGGAAAAAGATAAAATATTACATAAATATTGTTGGAATAACAGACTATTCCTCAGAATAAAATATTGAATACTCATCTCACAATATCCACAAAAATGGATCCCAAATACATCAAATATTTCAAGGTGAAAATAAAACCTTAAAAGAATTAGAAGTGACGGTAAGGTTATTTCTTAATTTTTATTATCTTCAAGTGGAGAAGTCCTTTTCAGTATTATTTTTAAATCCCAGGAGTCATAAATAAATAATTAATTAATTTGACTACATAAGAATATTTAAAATCTCTGTATGGGACAGCACACACGCACACACACACACACAAAAGGAGAAAAAAAAACCTGGGAAAAACTTTAGCAACTCATAAAGGGACAAAAAGATTATCTTTCTAATATATGAAGAACATTTACAAATTAATAAGCAGAAGATTACTAAGCTAATCGAAAAATGGGCAAAAGATATGAACAGTTTACTAGACAGAAAATATAAATAGCAATGTGCGTATATGAAAAGCTGTTCACCTGACCCATAACAAGAGAAATGTAAATTCAAACCACAATTACATGTTTTTTACCTAACAGACTGGCAAAGATCAGTACTGTTTGGTAAACACTCTGATAACAAGAAAATGGGGAACAGCCACTTTCTTATACTTTAGATGAGGTTGTAAGTTGCCACAATCACAAAAGAGAGCACTTTGGCAATATCTATCAAAAAAAAAAAAAAAAAATTCTGCCCAGCTGCTGTAGCTCAGTGGATTGAGCGCGGGCTGGGAACCAAAGGGTCCCGGTTTGATTCCCAGTCGGGGCACATGCCTGGGTTGCAGGCCAGGTCCCCAGTGAGGGCCATGTGAGAGGCAACCATACATTGCTCTTTCTCCCTCCCTTCTCTCTCTAAAAAATAAATAAAATCTTTTTTAAAAAAAAGAAAATTCTATACCCTTTGATACAATTAGCTTTCTAAGGAATTAATCCTATAAACATTATAAATAAAATGCCATATGTTCAGAGATATTCACTACAATATGAAGTCTTTGATGTGGGCAAAAGTGTTCTCCTTTGACTGTTTGAGAAGGCTCCATTTATCACATCCGCACAATGGATTTATTAAAGAGTACAGAGCAGCTTTGCCACACGGGATCTGGCACTCAGCACAGCCTAATGCAAACTGTAGCCCTAATAATCTGCTCATATGCTTGACAGTGTTCGGTCCCAGAGAAAACCCTCTCCACATTTTTTGCCCTAATCTTCAAAGTGAAAAGCAACTTCATCCAAATACACTGAAAATCGGTGGGTCATGCCACTGCCAGCTTTAGAAATGACCGCTGCTATGGAGAACAGAGAGGTGGACTGTGGAAGCATTTACCTAAGAGCAAAGACAAACTAATTATCTCACCAACCATTCCTCTCAGATGTCGGGGATGCGGTACCTTCTTGCATTCATTTTTTATAATAAAGCTGATTAGACATTTTGGTGTGTGTGTGTGTGTGTGTGTGTGTGGTTTCTTTTAAGATTTTATTTATTTATTTTTAGAGAAGGGAATGGAGGAAGAGAGAGAGGGAGAGAAACACCAACATGTGGTTGCCTCTTGAGCACCCCGCACCAAGGACCCAGGCCACAACCCAGGCATGTTCCCTAGACGGAGAAGGGAACTCGCAACCCTTTAAAAAAAAGAAAATTCTATACCCTTTGATACAATTAGCTTTCTAAGGAATTAATCCTATAAACATTATAAATAAAATGCCATATGTTCAGAGATATTCACTACAATATGAAGTCTTTGATGTGGGCAAAAGTGTTCTCCAGTTTTCGCAGGCTGTCACTCAACCCACTGAGTCACACAAGCCAGGGATGTTTTTTCAATGTCCAAATGATAATGGTACTCACCGTAGTTGCTGAGTAACAGTTGACGAACACTGTCCAATGTAAACAACCAATGACTTTTAATTGTGGCATGATATGGATTCCGTACCCTTTGTCTACTATATGGGCTTTGAACACCAAAACTGATGCTGTACTATTATATCAAATGAGATTTAATTTAAATGAAAATATTTTACTATTACAATAATTATTATTTTATTAATAGTTGTAATTAAAATATTAAATGAGATTTCAATTTCAGAAAACATATGCAAGAAACTTAGCTACATTTCATTATTTATTTTTGGTAGTCAATCACTGACATTTTCTTTTTGCCTTTACATTTAAATAGTTATTTTAAAAGAAAAAAATCAGCCTTACTGATGTGTCTCAGTTGGCTAGGCATTGTCCCACAAAGCAAAACATCGCTGGTTTGATTTCTTGGTGAGGGCACATGCCTGACCTCTAGAATAAAATGCACGCAAAAAAATGGTATCGACAGTTGCCTCTGGAAAATAAAATCTTGAGAGTCAAGACTGCATTTAGTTCACTTCACTGCCCCTTGAACCAGAAGAGTTGTCTTACACATAGCAGATACTCAACAAATGCTTGTATTGAATGAATAAATGAACCAATGAAAAAGGAAAGAATTTGATGATGAGCACTTCACCAATGATCCTTTTGTATATATTAAATTTTGAACCATACATATGTTCCCTTACTTCATGGGGTGGGGTAGGATGAGAGTGAATCCAATGATTAATAAATTTTAACATTCCAAGTAGTTCTGATAATATCAACTCAGAACAAACTACCATCAGATTTTCTTAACCATAAATTCTATTCAGTGTCCTGAATTTTAATTGCTAGTGACTAGGTTCATTGTGACTTAGCACTAATTTATATATGTCTGGCTCTTTATAGTTAATTACATTCTAGCATATGCACAGCGTGGCTCATTCTAGGTAAGTAGAAAAAAACATCATTATCTCTAGTTTATAGATTAAAACCCTGCCCAAGTTCATACTATTGCTAATTTCCATTCTCTTTCCATAGCCCACAAGGTTGTCAGAAAAAACACATTCATAGTTCAATTCTTTACATTGATCTGGAAAGACAGCTTTATTCTATAGAACAGACAGGAGAGTCACTTCTCTACATGGTCAGGATCCATTAATGTTACAGACTGCACTAAAGTTGGGTTTGTACTAGTTCCAAAGTCACACTTTATGAAGAGAAAGAAAAAATTTATTTTGTCTCTTCTGTTGTTTATTTTTGTAGTGTTTTATGCTTAGTAATAAACTTTGTTACATAATTGTATAAGATGTAATAGGTTTGCCTGAAAATTCTTCTCCTAGGTAACAAAACTTTCTAGGGGAAAAAAAACTCCTTTCCTCATTTTTAATTTTTTAACTTTTTTTCTTTTTAATCCACTTCCTTGGGACTTTTTATTTAAAACATTTCACTTTTGTAAAGGTTACATTATTACATATTTCTTAATTCTATAATCTACTTGACTTCCAGCCAAGATGGAAGGATAGGTAGACACACTGTGCCTCCTCGAACAACCAAAAGAAGGACAACAACAAATTTAAAAACAAAAAACAACAGGAACTGACAGAAAATCGAACTGTATGGAAATCCAACAACCAAGGTGTTAAAGAAGAAACATTCATCCAGACCGGTAGGAAGGACAGAGACATGCAGCTGGGCGGAGAGGATTCGAGGCAAGGCAGTGGCTGGCGGACCAGGTGGGCCCACGATCACATGCAGATAGACCGGGAGGAACAGCTGGGGAGCAAGACAGACTGCACAACCCAGGGTTCCAGCATGGGGAAATAAAGCCTCAAACCTCTGACTGAAAATGCTTGTGGAGGTTGAGGCAGCAGTGGGAGAAACTCCCAGCTTCACAGGAGAGTTTGTTGGAGAGACCCACAGGGTCCTAGAATATACACAAACCCACCCACCCAGGAACCAGCACCAGAAGGGCCCAATTTGATTGTGGGTAGCAGGGGAAGTGACTGAAAACTGGCAGAGAGCACAGCAAGCAGCACTGTTCCCTCTCAGACCCCTCCCCCACATATAGCATCACAACACAACCATATGGGTTACCCCGCCCTGGTGAACACCTAAGTCTCCACCCCTCACTATGTAACAGGAGTGCAGAGACAAAAAAAAAAAAAATGGCCCAAATGAAAGAACAGATCAAAGCTCCAGAAAAAATACAACTAAGTGACCAAGAGATAGCCAACCTATCAGATGCACAGTTCAAAACACTGGTTATCAGGATGCTCCAGGAACTCACTGGATACTTCAACAGCATAAAAAAGACCCAGGCAGCATTGAAAGTTGCATTATGTGAAATAAAGAAAAGTCTATAGGGAACCAACAGTGACAGGAAGAAAACTCAAATCAACGGTTTGGAGCAGAAGGAAGAAAGAAACATTCAACAAGAACAGAATGAAGAAATAAGAATTCAAAATAATGAGGAGAGGCTTAAGAACCTCCAGGACATCTTTAAACATTCCAACATCCGAATGACAGGGGTGACAGAAGGACAAGAGGAATACCAAGAAATTGAAAACTTATTTGAACAAATAATGAAGGAGAATTTCCCCAATATGGCAAAGGAAAATAGACTTCCAGGAAGTCCAGGAAGCTCAGAGAGTCCCAAAGAACTTGGACCCAAGGAGGAACACACCAATGTACATCATAATGACATTACCCAAGATTAAAGAGAAGGAGAGAATCTTAAAAGCAGTAAGAGAAAAAGAGACAGTTACCTACAAAGGAGTTCCCATCAGACTATCAGCTGATTTCTCAAAAGAGACCTTGCAGGCAAGAAGGAGCTGGAGAGATGTATTCCAAGTCATGAAAGGCAAGGACCTACATCCAAGAATACTCTATCCAGCAAAGCTCTCATTTAGAATGGAAGGGCAGATAAAGTGCTTCCCAGATAAGGTCAAGTTAAAGTTGTTCATCATCAGCCAGCCCTTATTATGTGAAATGTTAAAGGGACTTATCCAAGAAAAAGAAGATAAAAAATATGAACAGTAAAATGACAACAAACTCACAGCTATTAACAACCAAACCTAAAAAAAAAAAGAAACAAAAACAAACTATGCAAACAACTAGGATAGGAACAGAATCACAGAAATGGAGATCACATGGACAGTTATCAGTGGGAGAGTGGGAGGGGGAGAGAGGGGGGAGAAGGTAGAGAGAATAAGTAGCATAAATGGTAGGTAGAAATAGACAGGGGGAGGTTAAGAATAGTGTAGGAAAAGTAGAAACCAAAGAACTTATATGTACAACCCACTGACATGAACTAAAGGGGGGGAATGCGGGTAGGTGGGGGTGTGCAGGGTGGAGGGGAATAAAGGGGGGAAAATGGGACAACTGTAATAACATAATCAATAAATTTTTAAAAGTTCCATAATCTTTTCAACTCCCTCATCCTTTGTGCAATGTGCTTTCTGTATCCTTTTATTTTCAAGCCCTTTTCATGTTTTCTCCCTTTTGTTTTATTTCCATGGGCACTTTTAATGTCCTCTTAGCCTTTATTTTAAGGCTTCTACAGTGAGATCTGACCCAATAGCAAGGAAATGGAAAGGGAAGTCTCACAGCCATGCTGCGGTGAAGGTGGCAAAGAGGTGCAAAGGAGAAAGTGGCAAGGAGGCAAAAAGAAAATGAAAGTCTGGGCGAAGACCAGATAGGGTTTTTTGGTCTCCAAGGTGTGATATCTTTGAAGATGAAAAATAATGACATTTACACAGATACCTTTATAAAAATGTGACTTGCAGAATGCTGAAATGCTGGAGAAAACAGATTCCTTTAACTAGAATCTAGGTTCCATGGCCAGTAGACTAAGTCCAATTTACTTTGAGGGCCTAAGTGAGAGTATCGTCCTGTAGGAGGCCAAACTTGACAAATGAATTCTGTCTCTATCTTGCAATCAACTCACTAGTAAGTGAAATTGAGAATTCTACTTGAAGTTTGTTAATGTTGATTTAGATGAAGCAAGCCCACAGTCCTTCAAGATCTCCAAAGCAAGCTATCTATTTGACAAAACAATAAGAATGTCCACAGTATGATTCTCAGGCAAAAAGATCAACACTCAATACTAGAAATTTTGGCAAGTAGTTGTAGCAATCATGTTTCAGATCTAGCTCTTCACTCTTTCCTAGAGCTCTTCCTGGTTTGATTTCTCTCTCCTGTCTCTCTTCCCTCCAGTAGTACCTAAGTCTCTAGTCCATCTATAATTTTACTCCAAGGGTCCCATAACCCCTGCAGCAACTACAGATAAACAAAATGATTAAAACATGAGATAAATCTCTACTGAATGATCTTATAAAGTATTTTTTGCCATTGCAGTGAAATAAACTAAATCTGAAAATTTCATATCACAAAAACATTAAGAGAAAAAGTGTTTCATGTAAGTGTGCTTGTGTGTGTGAGTGTGACTGTGCTTGTGTATGTGAATATGTGAATGATTGTGTGTCTGCATCTCAGTGTGTATGTGTATTTGAATATGTGCCATGAAGAGGTATTGAGGAGGAAAATCAGTAAATCAGACTATTTTTTAATCTACCTGGCATTAAATGTCCAGTTACTTGCAAATATGTGTAATTGAATTTTTTATTTAAAAAGTCTGGAATAAGCACAGAGCAAAGGTAAATGCCTTCATCTTTGCCTTAAACTCTTTTTCATCTATTCCTTTTCCTTTCCTTGTCAGTCAACTTTTACCCTCATTTTGCTTTTTCTCTCTGGTATTTCCTAGATGTTCTGTTCTGTTCAGTTTAATTTACCCAAATGTCATACCCAATAAGTGGCTGAATTTCCACTCCAGTCCTGCTGAATGACTGTATTACTTTTAAATAACTTGCATCTGCTCTGGATTCTCCCATCTGCTTCTCTTCCTTTTTATTTTGTCTAGGTTTGGGACATTGGCCAGGCACTCCTGATTTTTCATTTTTGAACCGCTGACACACAGTTAGTCATCCTTTCTGAATCTCTCTGAAAAAGCTGGCCCCAGCAAAGTTGTAAAGTAGGCCAGATATATGAGTGCCACCACACATGCTTTTAGTACTTTCTCATTCACGTTTCCCACCCTCCCATAGAGGCACCCCCCACTGTGGACCTTCTCATTCTTGCCCTTTAACTCCCATCCTTCAAATTGTCCGTGTCCAATAGCCCTATTCCCACTGCATCATTTCTAGGAGAAATCCAGTAGGAAAATTCCATTGAATTGTTATTCATGGGCATTAAAAATTTAATATTTAATTCTCTAAGGAATAAATTTTAAGATTTATGTTTTTGTGCTCTGTTAATACAGACACAGGGGGTGGGTACCAGAAAAGTGACTAGCTGCCACTGATTCAAAGCACTTGTAGGCAGAGTTAGGTGCTCTCTTAAACCCCAGAATTTGATGGCATTTTTTAAAAAGAAAGGAAACTAACATTCCACAAGTCTTTCATATGTGCCCAATACAAGCTGTATTTTATCCTCATTTTAACCAATGAAAAGCTAGGATCTTTGCCCCAGGTGAAAAAAATCATAGGGCTACAAGAAATAGAGATACAGGTATAACCCAACAGCAAAGCCTAATGCTCTGTCCACTGGACCAGCTCCTGCTTGGACCTAGGGTCATTCACTACTAGTGGTCCTCTGTTTTTGGTTTCCAATCATGCAACATATATTAAGTGAGCGCCTTTTCTGTGTCAAGACAAAGTAGGAAGTGAGAGACAGCCTGGATTGGATGGTGAACTGTTGCGAGAGTATAGAGTCTGGATCAGGGACGTGACCCAAGAAGGTTCAACTGGGACACCTTGTTGAAGGCTTTGTAGAACATACTATAGAACTCAGCCTTGACATCAGAGATACTGGGGAGCCCTTGAGAGTTCCAAGTAAGGGAATGAGATGAGCAGAGCTGAGTTCTAGATTTATCATTCTAAGACAAGATAAATGCGGGCTTCTAGAGGGACAAACCTGAAGGAGGAGGACCACTTGAGAATCTACATTGCTGTTACCCAAGCAAGAGACGATAATGGGTTCAAATAAGGCAATGGTGGGATTATATTCAGGAGGTAAGCTCAGTAGGACTTGGTGATTGTTTGGATATGAGGAGTAGAAGGAAGAAAGAAGTTGAAGATGTCCATTTTTCCTTTGTATTTGTTCCCAAGTTTCACATTTATTTTCTAAGTCACAGGAAATTGTTGTAATGAACTGGGGTGCCTTAGAGTAGGTTCTCAAGCTGAATTTATAAATGTTTGAAGCTGGAAAAATTATGCCTAATTTGACCAGCGATA
This sequence comes from Micronycteris hirsuta, assembly GCA_004026765.1. Lineage (NCBI taxonomy): Eukaryota > Metazoa > Chordata > Mammalia > Chiroptera > Phyllostomidae > Micronycteris > Micronycteris hirsuta. The sequence goes on along the minus strand of PVJI01002955.1, from coordinate 38,532 downwards.
CGTTTAGCAAGTATAATTTGTGACCAGAAAATATTGCACGCACACTATTAAAGTATAATTTAGCCCTAAGAAAGGGCTAGAATTCTAATGCTTATTTGGAAATTTGTCTTTTCCACCTCAAGAGGTATTCCTGACAGAGACAGTCTTTATACTTCTTGGTTCTGTTTACAGCAATTTGATTTTAGAAATTATTCTAAAGACAGATATTTCCATAGTAAATACTCCCAACTGCCGTCTTTGGAATGAGGAATTTGATTAGGGGTACTGTGTTGAACTGCATCATAATTGGTTTCTTCAAATAATGTCTATTACCTACATAAAGAAAAAAATGCATCATAAACTGATGTCTATGTGACCTGTTTGGCACAATAGCGATGGCAGGGTGGAGTTAACAAGGGTTTATGGAGAGATAACAGGGAGTGATGAGCTCTCACACTTCGATGTTTATTAAAGAGTTTACTGGGATCTCATAGAGCAGTAACAAATGATCTAATAAAACCAATAAGATTAAGCAGTCCCAGTAAACAAAATAATAATAAAACTCCAGAAGAGTAGAGGCAAACCATTTTTATTTTTTGCATTCTCAAAAAAATCATATTAAATATTTCCAAATCTTATAAAGAATTTGAGAGTTAGGACTCCGAGATTGGGCATAACTGTTCAACTCATTATTCATGTAATTTATGAATTCATTTAATGAATTATTTAGCCAGGTTAGCAAACTTTTTAAAGGAAAATAACTTTTCCTGTCACGAGATAAGGAGAAAACCACTGAAAATCGATAAGCAAATAAATGGTGTATGATGGCAGAGTTTTGTTGGAAAATGAAAACCAAGTAAACAAGGTTGAGCTGAAGAGAGGAGGTAGGGGTCAGGTTACAAAAACTCAACTTCCTGAAGAAAGAATGGCCTGCTGAAAGAAGTTGTTAGAACTTCAGAAATGTTTTCAGCATCCTCCTTCCTTGCCAGTCTGTCGAAAGGGAACAAATGGCTACAGGACAAAATATGGACAGACAGGGCCCATGAACAGCCTCCAGGGATTCCCATGTCTAACATGGCCTGGGAGCAGCAAACGACTTCTCTGGTCAAAGTAAGGTCCTAGGTAACAAAGAAACCTGCCTGAAAGAGCTAGATGGCCAGGAACAAGGGACATCTCAGCAGCAAAGGTGTGGACCCATGTCCCCACAGGACAACAGAGATCTCAGTGGGCTCTCTCATGCATAGAAAAAATTAGAGACCAAATACTCCCTAAATACTTTAGTGTCGTTTGAAGCCCCCTTGAACCTAGGAAGTGATAATATATTGACTGATGCTAAGTTTCTACCACCCTGGCAAATGGGGACTTGGCACCAAAATGAATTGAGATACAGGAAAACAAAAGTTCTATTTCTTGCCCACCTAAATAATGGACTAAGTAGGGTTTATACATGCTACATATGGGAATCTTTGTGCAAACACATCTGCATCAAGGATTTAGGGCCAAATTATTTTGAGATACTCAGCCAGACACGCAGAACGAGGTGGATGCCCAGAAGCCACTGTAAAGTTCAGAACCATTGAAGGACTCTGATGAGACTGAGTTCGAAGGAAAACTGCAGGATGCTTTAAATCTCCTGGGCAGACATGAGTAGGTTGGCAACAAGGAAGAAGAGGAGGTGAATGCAGACTGGTAAGAGATTGGGGGAATTTCCTGAGACCCAGAAAGGTACCCAGAGAAGCAGAAGCACTGACAATGGTTGTCAAAGCCCCATCTCTGACCCTGGGTTGCTGAATCTCATTCTGGGTGGAGAAGGGGACTACGGACTGAATGTTTGCATTTGCCCCAAAAGTCATATGTTGAAAGCCTAACCCTCAAAGTGATATTATTAGAAGATGGGACCTTTGGGAAGTAATTAGGTTTAGATGAGGTCACAGTTATAAGCAGAGAAAGAAACTAGATAGAGCTCTCCCTCTCTCCCTCTCTCCCCCTCTCCCTCTCCCCCTATCACCCCCCGCCCCCGCATCCCCCTCTCCCTCTCCACCATATGAGGATACAGCAATCAAGCAGCCATTTATCAACAAGGAAGAGAATCTTTACCATAATCCAGCCCTGCTGGCAACTTGATCTCTGATTTCTAGCCTCCAGAACTGTGAGAAATAAATGTCACAGTTTATTGTTGAAGCCACCAGTCTATGGTATTCTGTTACAGCAGCCCAAACTGATGAAGACAGAGGGCAATTCCAGGGTGACACATGGGTCCTGCAGTTGAAGCAGATAAGCACTTAGGCTGAAGTTCCCAACCGTAATCCAGGAATTGGGCTTTGAATTTTCGTTTGTAGGCTTCTTGACAGCATCCCCCCCAAAACTGAGAAATATGAATAACTTATGTGATTGACACCTTTTTTAAAAAGCAATATATACCATTTCTTCCAGATACCAATAAAAAAATTAAAGAAATATATACTGTTCAACATAAAACAATACTCCATGTGACAATTTTATAGAAAATAGAGGTTGTATTTCTGTGAATTTTCTTGTAAACTCTTAATAAAACCTTCAATCTTAATACAGTCATTTATCTTTGCAGTGTTCATGTCCTATCTTATCTGTTGGGTCAGGTTTTCTACTAGAATAGGGTCTGTGACTTATTATGGAAACCAAGTTCCCGGCACAGTGGCCCAGTGAGGACTTCAAAAATGTGTGCTTAGCCAAAGTAATTAATGCAGTGGAATTACTTTTTATGGAGAGAGGGTGCTGGCCTAACCTAATAAGCTTCTGATATGTAAACTTTAAGGATCTGTCTCAATCAGCTTGGGCTGCTGTAACAAAAACCCATAGATTTGGTGGCTTAAACAACATACATTTATTTCTCACAGTACCAGAGGCTGAGAAGTTTGAGAGCAAGGTGCCAGTACATTCCGCTCTTGAGATTCTTCTACTGGCTTGCAGAAGGCTACCGTTTCACTGCAAATGCCCGTGACAGTGAGAGGAAACTCTAGTGTCTCTTTCCCTTCTTATTAGGGCACTAATACCATCACAGGGGCTCCACCCTCCTGACTCCATCTAAACCTAATTACCTCCCAAAGGCCCCCCTTCTTTATACCATAACATTGGGGATTAGGGCTTGACACATGAATATTGGAGGCATACAAACATTCAGTCCATGACAGGATCTAACTTGAACTATTGATAAAATCTAAACTACATTCAGTCTAGCACATAGCTTCCTTAACACATACTGAACAGAAGCTTATTATATCTAGTTTCTTTTCTAGATATGTAGGAATATTTCCTTATTTTACATTAGGACTATGAGAGTCTCCCTACATTCTTAGATATTTTTTTCTCATTTCAGATTTCTTTTTAATGATGGATCTTTTATTCATTTACAAAATAAGATTCGTTGAGTCATATTTGCCAATGATACCTCAGAAAAGGGTTTGATCTCCAAAACATATAAAGAACTCACACGACTCTACTCCAGGAAGACAAACAACCAAATTAAAAAATGGGCAAAAGACTTGAACACTTCTCCAAGGAGGACATACAGAGGGCCCAGAGACATATGAAAAGATGCTCAGAATCACTAGACATCAGAGAGATGCAAATTAAAACCACAACGAGATACCACTTCACACTAGTCAGAATGGCCATCATAAACAAAGCAACAAACAACAAGTGTTGGAGAGAATGTGGAGCAAAGGGAATACTCGTGCACTGTTGGTGAGAATGCAGACTGGTGCAGCCACTGTGGAAAACACTATGGAATTTCCTCAGAAAACTAAAAATGGAACTGCCTTTTAACTCGGCAATTCCACTACTGGGATTATATCTTAAGAACCTTAAAACACCCATCCAAAAGAACCTATGCACCCCAATGTTCATAGCAGCACAATTTACAATAGCCAAGTGCTGGAAGCAACCTAAGTGCCCATCAGTAAATGAATGGGTCAAAAAACTATGATACATTTACACAATGGAATTCTATGCAGCAGAAAGAAAGAAGGAGCTCCTACCCTTTGCGACAGAATGGATGGAACTGGAGAGCATTATGCTAAGTGAAATAAACCAGGCGGTGAGGGACACATACAATATGATCTCACCTTTAAGTGGAACCTAATCAACAAAACAAACAAGCAAGCAACATATAACTAGAGACATTGAAACTAAGAACAATCTGACAGTAACCAGAAGGGAGGTGGGAGGGGATAATAGGGAGGAAAGGGGGATGAATTTTCAGGAAAAACTTTTATAAAGGACACATGGACAAAACAAAGGGGGGTTGGAAGCAGGGGAGGGAGGTGAGGATGGCTGGGGCGGGGGGAATGGTGGGGGGTAAATGCAGATAACTGTACTTGAACAACAATAAAGTTATTTTAAAAAAAAAAGATTTGTTGAGTCAGGACAAAAGCACCTAAGTACCATAGAAATAAAGCTCAATCTCTAATCCAATGTTTAAATGTATAAAAGAATTCATTGTCAAACTTTTGTTAGCCCGGCTGGTGTAGCTCAGTGGATTGAGCGCGGGCTGGGAACCAAAGGGTCCCGGTTCGATTCCCAGTTGGGGCACATGCCTGGGTTGCGGGCCAGGTCCCCAGTGAGGGCCACGTGGGAGGCAACCATACATTGCTCTTTCTCTCCCTCTCTGTCTCCCTCCCTTCCCCTCTCTCTAAAAATAAATAAAATCTTTAAAAAAAAAAAAAAACTTTTGTCAGCTACACAGCATGGACACTGACTAATCAGAATGGATGCAAACTGCAAACCAGGCTAGAATCATCTGGCTGTGTGCCAGGGGACTGTCTGTGGTTTACCAATGGGTTCAAACCACACAGTGGGTTCAAATAAAACACAATAGATGGTTCGTAAATAAGTTAACAATCAAATAATTGTGTTTTATTCCTATAGAGCTTTCTAGAAGTGGTAGCTGTAAGAACATTTTACTAATAATCTTAGGTCTTTGCTCGGGTAAAATCTGTTTTGTTTTCTAACTATTGAAACCCCCTAGCCAAGAAATCTATATGTATAACTTGAACCTCAAAAGAGCCTTCAGATTTCCCCAATACAATTAAATGTTGGAACTAATGAGGCGGTGACAATATTGCCTTTACACAAACAATTTTTCAATTATACAGGACAGTGGCATCTAATGACTGCTGCCAACACAATATCACTGGGCAGCCAGCTTCTTTTTTATGCAGAAAGGTTAGCAATTATTCTGTAACACTTAATTTCCTGTTACTAATGCTTTCCCAGAAGCACTTAGGCATGATGGCCTTATGAATATAGTTATAAGTGGACCTGTGTTCGGTGTTTGGATTCTTTTGGAAATCTGATAAAGATAATATTTCTCCAAAGGTTACCATCCAGATTACAAGTCATTTCATCAACGGGCCTGAGTTCTAGCCAGCTGTCATCCAGGGGGCCTCGTTAGCCAGTGAAGGACTTTGTAGCTGGGTCAGGGCAGCTGAAGAGTGGGACAAGGTTGCTAAGGTAACGAATCTGACCAGACTTCTCTCAGCATCAACCTTTCATCTTGTTAAATTTATATAAGCAAAGCACTGTGAGGAGAATGTTAATAGACCAGATGACAAAAACAATTGCGTGAAGAGATTTTTAGGCTTGCTAGGTGTATGTTTAAGCTCCTTCATAAAGGTACAATATATGTGGGTTTAGAGATGTTCATGGGAATGAGCTAAATTACCCTGGGCACACGTATTGTTTACATTAGCATGTGAAATATGTGGCTCTACAAAGCAGAATTTAATTCAGTGATGCACATTGATTGAGTGCCTGCTTGGTGCCTGAATTTATTTTTCAGTGTAATACTTGAATCTGAGAAAAATTAAATTCTAAAGAAAGTGAAGTTTAACATGCCTTCCATGGAATTCAGACTAAGTAAAGTAGAGAAACTTTAACTCTTGCTTTAGTGTGTGGCCTGGTGTAGTAATGTTGTTATATTAAAAATATACAGGATATCAAAGACTAACGAGGTCATGTCAGAAGGATACAAGAGCCAACTTGAAGGACCCTCTCTGGCCTAAGATGGGACAATTTGAACATCATAAGGAATAATAACAACAACGGATTGAGACACATAAAATACATAAAAATCTATGAGTTCATAATGCTACTGAAAAAAAAAAAAACCCTCATTGACCACTATTAGGGGTTGCTAAGGCTACCAACTCATTTCTGAAAATGACAAATAATAGAAAAGAATGAAACATATATCTTGCCTTTCTTGCATGAATTATATTTCTATATAACCAAATGGCTCATTAGAATAAGCTTTTTAAAAATTCCATGTTCACAAGCCCTTTTTCCTTTTTGCTTAATCCCTCCATAGACAACAGTGTGGTGATTGTGGAGGGGGGTTGGGGGAAGGAGGGCTATAAAGGGACTAAATGGTAATGAAATAAATACAATAAAATTTTTTTAAAAAATCACTACCCAGCAGCCTGGCTGGTGTAGCTCAGTGGATTGAGCGTGGGCTGGGAACCAAGGGGTCCCGGTTCAATTCCCAGTCGGGGCACATGCCTCGGTTGCAGGCCAGGTCCCCAGTGAGGGCCATGTGAGAGGCAACCATACATTGCTATTTCTCCCTCTCTCCCTCCCTTCTCCTCTCTCTAAAAATAAATAAATAAAATCTTTAAAAAAAAAATCAATACCCAGCAAATAATAATAATAATAATAACAAAATAAAAATAAAAACCATGGCTGGAAAAAAATTTAATAAAAATAATTACAGATAATAATTGCAGAAGAAATAATGAAATTAAAAATCACCACTTTGTAACTCTTATTGAAATATCTTAAATATCAATAAATGCTAAAACTATTAGGTGAAATGTCAGTGGGAAACCTGATTGCGGGAATTATGTGGACAACTCCTGAACTCATTAATCAATCAAAGTTATCATTAAAGATGGGATGATCAGAATGAGGTGCCTCATAATGTAATGCAATGGGAAGTACACACATCACGTGTGAAATGGTCTTGCCTAAAAATATTGAACTTGAATCTAATCAATCCTCTAGTTCTAACTACAAAGAATAGAGAAAGAAGTTTTTTTAAAAACACAATCCAAAAATTGGGACATTTTAAAGACAAATGACCCAGTTTCTTCAACAAATCAATAGCGTGAAAAGAACATGGGAAGAAGGGTTTCTTTCTTAAGAGCCTTAAGAGAAAAAACAGTCAAATACAGTGGGGAGCTCTTTCCTGAATTCTGAGTTGAATGTATCAAATGTAAAACATTATCTCTGAGAAAATTAAAACAACCTAATGCAACTGAGAAATAGGTTATATAAAATTACTCTTTGCATTAGGTATGATCATATTTGCTGATTATGTTTTAAAAAGCTTTTAGCAGTTAGAGATGCATACTAAAGTATTCACAGGTGAAATAATTTAGTGTCATAGATTTGTTTTAAAATGCCTAGGGCAGGGAGGGGGGAAATTGGGGAAGTTGTATAAAAGAGGCTGGCAAAATGTTAACAATTGTTGAAATTCTGAAAACAAAACACCTGTGGAAAAGTGGGTGCCTTAATTACACTAATGGAACTGATCGTCTAATATTTTTTAAAACTTTAATATTGGGAAAACCAGTAACTTCTTACTCCTGGCAAGAGTCTATCTTGAATGGAATCACCCAAACCACTGAGTTTAAATGTTTATATTTATCCTGGTCTTTATTCTGAAAGAAGATAACACGTCTGTTCCTAAAAATAGTCTGAACTCTGAAACTTGTCCTTATCTGAAAATACAAAAAAAGGAAGAATTTAATACATTGAAAACAATGTAATCAAATAAAATTGAATGATTTGGTAACTCAAAAGAGTATGCCACCTAACCGCCAGCAGTTACCTCTGAAGATTCTGGGCTTTCTGCAGGCTGGGCTGCTACCAAGCTAAGCGGCCACCTCCTTACCACGCCGGACATTCAGATTTCTGTCCATACACAGAAAACTGAAACTGGAAGACAAAAGCCACATGGCTACGCTATCTAATAAGATAAGCTGAAAGTACAAAATAAATATTCTTAAGATACTATTTAAGAACAAAAGTGCTTTTAAAAAATTGAGTTATTTATAATGTAACAGAGATAATGTATAGAGTTCTTATAAATCAATACAAAGATGAACATTCCAATAGGAAAGTGGGCAAAAGACACAAAATCAATTGAGAGAAATACAAATGGCCAATAAAATTATAAAAACCATTTTTACATAATTAAAAATTAACCTCAATAATAATCAATAAATGCATATTAAGACAGGGAAATACCATTTTGTCTATCGAATTGGCATATGTATGCAATGACAAACAGTACTGACTTTTTTTAGAAAGCACTAATAAAATTTGGTTCAACATTTCTGAAGGTTAATTTGGCAATGTGTATCAGCACACTTATCTTTAAATCAACAACCCTACTTCCTGGAATTAATCCAAAGGAAATCGGTATAGATATGGACAAAGATTTAAGTAAAAGGAAGTCCATTCCAGTGATGTCTATAATAGTAAAAATTGAAAATAATCTAGATATCCAATAATAAGAATTGGTGCAATAAGTTATGATATATACATAAAATAGAACATGATATTATCATGAAAGCTGTCCAGACAATTATGAATGATCCAGAAATGTGTTTATATTATACTGTTAAATGTAAAAATAGGGCTATTGAAGTAGTAAGAATTATATGTTCGCATGCAAAATATTTACCAATAAAATGTGCTCAAAAATGGTAACTGATATTCTCTTTGATTAATGGGATTGTAATTATTTTTATTATCTTCTTTTCCATTAGTCAATATTCCTTTAAGTTTTTACAGAGAACATACAAATATAAGAGCTATTTTTTAAGAGTGAAAAGAAAGAACTTTCTAAACACTTCTACTACTCCAACTATGCTCAATTGTTCTTTCATTCAATCTGGGTTTATTGTACCCTATGTCCTCACTAAAGGAACAGAAGAGGGGAAGCACAGCCCTGCCATTTCTACCGCTGGCCCCACCCCCAGCCCTAGGGAAGCAACACACGGGTAGCAGGTCCACAAGTGCAGAAAGCCTTGACCACTCAAGTTGCGTTTACACTTAGCATTTCCTTTTACCTCACAGCTGTTCTAGCAGTACCAACGCCTCCATCTTTACTCCCTGACCAAAGCTAAAACTCAACCATCTTATGAAGCCTCCATGCCCTTCTCCCTCCTGTCTATGGTCTTCCATCAGAAATATCCTGCCACTAAAAGACTCCTTCATCTCACCTGACTTCCATTCCCATAAATGCTCAACCTACTGGTTACACTTTTTCCATCACCTTAGGCTCCTGTTTCCAGGACCAATCTACATCACTTCTTAGCTGTATTCATTTGGGGATCTTAATGGCATAATGTCTTTTTTGCCCCTTTGGTAAATTTGCTTTAATAATGGAACTTAAAAAACAGTTTTTAAACATAGAAAAATAATGTTCTCATTTCAGGTTATCCTGTTTCCAAATTAAGATGTAATTTTAAAGTTCTATCCTTATAACAAAAAAGTTACTAAGGTCATAGAAATCAGTTAAATTGGACATTATACAAAAGAGATTAAAGAAGTTTAATTATTATCTCCTAGGATTTTATAATTTCTGGCAAATTGCTCATAATTGGGTAGTGTGAACATGTAATTTTGTAAATTTATTCAACAAGCATTTGCTGAATGACTACCAATGGCCAGAGACACCATTTCAACCCACATCCTGGGCATACAAATACAAATAGGTACGGACACTATTTGAGGAGTTCACAGGTTCGTTAGGGACACTAACAAGTAAGTATGCAGTACAATACAACGGATGGGTACAATAAGGGAAGTGTGTAGAGGGTACTATGGGGACAACTAAGAGTCACTTAGTCACTAAAGGACAGTTTCTCAAATGAGGTGTCACTCCAGGTATTAGTAGGTGATACACAATAAAGTGTTTCTTAAAGCTTGTGACAGACTAGGTCAAACTGAGTTAAACATGTTTCTTTGCTGTATAACTTATCAGAGCATTTACTACCTAATGTTCATGGTGAATTTCCAAGGATACGGCATTTTCCAAGCTTATTTAACCATGGAACTCTTTCTTCACAGACCATCTTGACCGAAACCTTGTGAGTTCACAAAGCCCTTTTCCATAACATGAGATTGCATGTGCCCAGCACCGCAAGCCTCTTGTGGGGAGGAACTAAAGAGATCAGGGAGAGGGTCATATCTTTACCCTTGTATCTCCAGAGTCCAGATCAGAATTCAACACATAAAAGATACTTAATAAACGGCTGGTCGATTTTTGACCCAGTACACCTTCTCAGTTGAAGCACCACAACCTGGGGGGAGCAGTGAGCCAGATGTGTATTATCCTCATTTTACAGAAGAAAAATACAGCCCAGGCACATTAAGGGACTCAACCAAGGTCATGGAGAGAGCTAATGCTACAACTAGGATTAGAAACCAGGGCCACTTCCAAGTCCAACGCCCTTTTCTTGCACTTGTGTGACTGTACAATTGGGATTTTCTGGGTATTCTGTCATACTTTTTTCTTCATTGCTTTTAGAGAGCATGAGGGAGGCGAGGAGAGAGAGGGAGAGAGGGAGGAGGGTAGAGAGAGAGAGAGTTCAATGTGGGAGAGAAAAATGGATTGGGTGCCTCCCATACATGCCTCAACCAGAGATCAAAACCGCAACCTAGGTATGTGCCCTGACTGGGAATCAAACCTGCAACCCTCTGGTGTAGAGATATGCTCCAACAACCAAGTCACTCTGGCCAGGGCCTGTCCCACTTTTAAACCAGGCCAGATAACAGCCTGTTTTTTGGTTTGGAAAATAGCCTGTATAACCCCAACTTTTTATATGTTATAGACATTTAAAAGATAAGCATCTACCTAATAAATATGGAAACATAAAACAAAGTCGTGATATAAGTGAAATCCACATGATATTGGGCATGAATGATTAAACAAGAATGACCTTGAACTACAGTTTGGTTATTTTCAGGGAGAAGGACATTTACAATCATGGGAAGGTCCATTTTCAGTTCAGATTCTAGACAGAAACAACCCTGGCCTGGCAAGGATGCTGGGATGTTCTTCTCCCATAGGCAACAACACCCAGAGACAGAAGACACCCTCAAGAGCTGGGTGGGTCCCTCGGAGATAGCACAGGCACAGAACACTGTCCAGTCATTCCTCACCTAACAAGCCTGGGAGCACCCCAAGACTGCAGTTGGGAAAGCATATCAACAAAGACGAGACTAAAATGGGGTAACAACTTTCCTGAAGCAAGCCACCCTCTTGGTTTCATGGGATAGCAGAAGATAGTCCATATCACACCAGCACTATTTGCTTAGCCACACAAGTTCAGAGTTATTGCTGGCCTTTTACTGAAAGGGACACAGGTGACCATCAGAATGACCTCCGTACTGAAGTCAGAAGCCCTCTGAGTTAGAACTCTGCCTCTATTGTGATATCTTGGCCAACTGAATTTATATCTACAAACTTTCATCTTTAAAGTGGGAATGATAATTTTAGCTTCCTCATGGGATTACTATGGTTTATATGGGATACAAGAATCAAGCACTTAACAGACAGAGGACCTAAAACACAGTGAGTGCTCAATATTTTTATTACAAAAAGGTATTATTTTGATTAATGAATAGTTCTATCATAACATATAATACACATTAGGCCGTGCAATCATTCCCATTAATGAATGTAGCTCAGTCATCTTCAGTAAGTCCTTTCGTCTTCTCCTTCAAGTTCCCAGTTCGAGAAATCAATAGATAAATTAAAACAAGCGGACCCTATCTAAACTATCATCACTCAGGGACCCGAAATGAGGAAAACCATGCAAGTAGCCTCCTCCTACAATGCAGTCTCACCAAAGCTTAGTTTTGTGTGGGAATTCCAAGTAATAAATAAGTACTAGTCCAAATGATTAAGGCTTCAAACCAGTCAAGACAGCATAGTTAGAATAAAGCATCAGCCTCTCTCCGCTATTCCTCTTGGTCAAGATCATCTTGCTCTTCAAGGACAATTATAATAACCAATAAGGAAGAGGGCTATTTCTAGGCTAAGAACACAACACAGGTTTCTTGGACCACAGGGCTTTGTCTTAAACACAGCATTTCTTTATTTTAGTTTCCTTGTCTGAATAAAAAATCCCTGACAAAATTTCTAAAAGAAAAAGGCAGGTGACAGTTGCTAAGCATAACCTTGATCAGTCAGCATCTAGTTCCTGCTGGCTCTCTTCAATCTACAGTGTATTGACTGCTGAGCACCCCCTCCTGGCACATGCAATGGCTTGCATGCGTCAGAGTTATTTGCAAGTTAATATATATTAAAATCGCATATGCCCACACACATTACTTCTGTGTGTCAGGGGACCTCAAGAGATAATACATCCATCTTCATTTGTGACAGTGTATGCACCCATAGTTCATAAATGGTGATAAATGAATTGTCATACTGTCCCAATGGCATAATACACTTATCCCCTATTCTTGCCATATTAATACATGTTCATTTCAGCACCAGTCAAGTCTTTAAAATGAGTGATCCAACATCTGCCTCCTATCGGTAACCACAGAATGCTAATTTCACCTCTCAACACCCAGTACAATTTGTTTGGTATGTAAATCAACAGCAGAAGAGAGGAATCAAAAAAGTAATAATAATTTCAACTCATCATTCCACTCCGATATGCTGCAGCAAATTGAGATGGAAAATGCTTACTTGGTTTACATTTCAGTAAATACACTTGGTTTTTATTTCAGTAAATCCAGGAAGACATAGCCCTGGGCATCCAACCCCCTCTAATGCGCATGGGTGGACCAACGGAGAGGGGAGGGAGGGGAGGGAGGGGAAATGGTTGATGGATGTGTCTGTGTACTGTTTTAAACCAATCTAATTGATGTGTTTATCACCTTAGCACCTGCCTTGTATGAAATGATTATTTATTACCATTCTTCCTTGCTTTATACAGCCAGCTCTCAGTTTTTCAGGGGTTAACGGTAATTTGTAACTTAACCCTGCCAATAGCTTTTTAAAGAATATGAAATATCTTTCAACCATTTGAAATTTCACAGCCCTTCAGCACCCACATGCAGAGAGAGCGGATGAAAGGAAACATAACCTGGGGCCCCTAAACCTCAAGCTAAAAGGGAACGTGGAGGTCACGGATTGCATGCCGCCCTCATCTCTCCCACCTTTCCCTGGTGCTTCCTCCTACTCTCTCATCTCCCTCCCTCGTTACCTTCCTTCTTTCCCTCAAAGCTTGTCAGTTTGTTTGGCTGGCGAAATAGCCTTTCAAACTACAAAAATAAAACAAAAGGCTGAAATGAGGAGTTACATTAGGAATGAATCTTGTTAACTAGTTCTCCCTAATAAAGACAAGTCAGCACTAATTGGGTGTTTCCAAATTTTTCTGATAATGCACACAAGAGTAAAAATTGTTAAAGCGCATACCATATACATAAGTAAGTTCTATACTACAGAGCTGTCCTAACACATGGCATAATTTAAACTGATACCAAAAGCAGATAAAAATAGAAAGAGTCCATTTTTTTTCTTTTCACATGCACCGAACTAGGAGATCACAGACCCAAATAAGCCGCTCCTGAGGCAATGTTCTGTTTCTTGTAAGTTTAGAAGTAAAGCTTTCTTGGACAGGCAGAGTCAAACATTCTGAAACTATATATGCATTAAAAATGAACATTTTCTCAATCACCTCTCTATCTGGGACTACCAGGTGGCCCTGGGATGCAGCCAGGGCCAACTGGAGGCTTCAGTCAGTTGAAAGCAAACAAAGAACAGGTGGGGCTTCTCTCACAGGGGTGGTCCCTGGGGCCACTGCCTGCACAACTCTCGGAGAAAAGAACGCTGGAGGAAAACACCAATTTGACAAACTTGGTGATTGATAATCTCTCATTCCCATAAAATGACTCTCATTGTTCTTGGGAGCTTAGATTCTGAAGCGAGCTGTAATGGGCCACTGGGCTAAAAATGAAGTGCAGATTTATTTCTATAATCACCACACCAGCCAAACCCTTCTCTGGGAAATAACTAACGCAGTGCTAGGATACCTTTTAGAATGCCTGAGATTTATCTTTGGGATTGAGTGCTTGTGTTGCTCTGGGAAATTCAAACTATTTGAGTTGTAGATGCGCCCATCAGCATGGCGGGGGAATGTTGGAAAGACAACCGAGGAGTGAACTCTGCTTCCCTTTCTGCTCTGTTCTGAAAAAATTCCTGTGTCTAAGAGATGGTAAGTAAACGGCAATTACAAAGTTACCCAATACTGAGCGAAGAGACTCCCTAATGCAGTTGCTGTCCAGGAGACCAAATAAGTTCAGTCTCAGTGTAAAGTCAAATTCTGAAATTGAATTTGATTCATGGTAGGCCTCTACACTCATGGCTTTTGGCTGAAGGAGAAGTGCTTCCCTTGCTGGTCAAAGAATCATTGGATCTAGAAAATATTGATGTTATTGTACAGCCACGAATCTCAAGAGTTAAGGTAAAAGATACACATGAAAAAGTAAAACAAATAATGAAATAAATGAGAACCACAGGGTCCTTAAATGTACCATGTAACATTGCCCTTCCTCTGCCACACAGGTGATCCAGCGGCCACTGCCACTCTCACTAATGCCTCTTGGCAGATGTCTTAACTCATCACAAATTCATTTACTGCCAACACGCATACAAATGTTCTCTTCCTGACTTCCTTCCGCTTCATCTGTGTTGAGTCCTTCCCAACTCCAACTTTGTACAATAGCAAAGCATACTTCGGGCAGTCTCTGGAACTGAAAACTACAAATCTCCGTTTGTGGAATTACCATTATATGCAGAACAAAAATCAGAGAATTTTAGAACTGGAAACATTCTGAGGGAGCATTTGCACCCCTCTTTACAGACAAAAACATCGAAGCCCAGTGGGAACAAGTGAGTTGCCCCAGGTCACCCAAGCAGTCAGTGACAGAGTTGGGAGTGAAATCTGGTTCTTTAGCTCTGCCACGGGTGCCCCTTTAAAACTCTTTAAAGGATTAAAGACTCTAAGGAATGACAAAAGAAGAAAGATATCTCCTTGCATTGAATGGGTCAAAGGTCTGAGCAGGTCAGAAACTGTTGTGAACATCTAAGCACTAGCCTACAATGAGACTGCCAGTTGCTGAAAAATGGTCTCTTCTTTCACTGGCCAATTAATTTTTTTAATGATTTATGATGATTCTCAAAGAAAATGCTTTTCCTGCAAGAGGAATTAATATGCTGAACTTAAAATATTTGCACTAATTACTAAAGGTCAAAATGGGATTGTGCGGAGACATTAATCAGAGGGCCCAAGGGAATGGGAATATATTGCACAAATAATGTGAAAGTCTAATCAAAATATTGAGGAAGGTGCGCTTCATTACTTATGTAACTGCAAAATGGAGCAAGGACATTGTCCCTTAAATCTAGACCACGGGGCCAATGGTGGCTACCAAAGTTAACCACGATATCAGAACCCCTCCACGGTTCTGAAGGCCCTTAAAAGAAACTCCAAAGTCATTATTAACATGCAGATAAGGGTCTTCTTTATCTGATCCTACTCTCCTCATCCTTTTACAGTTGCTTCCTTCTATCCATCCTCACTGGCCTTCTTTCAGTTCTTCCAACTTGCCATGCCTCTAGAACAGCCTACTTGCTTTTTCTCCTAACTTGAACATTTCTTCCCCTGACCATCCCACCTACCCCCTTCCTCTGGATTACCCTACTTACTCTTTAGGTTTCTTTATGTGCTCAATGCCTATAAGGGGAGGTTGCCTCACTCACCCCACTTCTTTGCTCTTCACTGTATCCGCACACTTCTTTGTCTGACTTTGCAGTTTCTCCAACTGATGGATAAGAGAATATATCCCCACTCCTTAAATGTGAGTTCAGCCATGTGGCTTTCCTTGGCCCATAGATTGAGGCAGACATAGCAAAGTACCAGTCCTGAGTATAGTCATTAAGAAGTCTCATTTCCACTTACCGTCTTTGCTTCTGCCAAAGCTAAGAGAAGAACATACCTGGGCTAGTCTGGTGGCCCCAGGAGGTGGATGAGAGCCACCTGGGAAAGCCTCCTCAACCAAGCCTAGGCCAGACCAGCTGTTCCCCAGATGACCCATGGACATGTGAGCCAGTCCAGAAGAGATCTGCTAAGCTGCTCAGTCCAGGTCAGCCAACCTGCAGATAACTGAGAAATTACAAACGGTTGCTGTTTTAAGTCACTAAATTTGAGGGTGGCTTGTTATACAACAATAGTACTTTCCCCACCACAGCAGTCACAAAACCTGATTTCAATCCTTGGATTCATTTCCTCTCTCTTGAGGACTGTATATTCCAATATAATTGAAACTCTATGCCTATCTTACTCACCGTATTGTTTCAAGTTTTAGTACAGTCTACTGGTCCACAATAGATACCCATTAAATAAGTGGTTGTTGAATGAATACCTTATCATTGTAGAACATTTCCTACCTTATCATTGTAGAACATTTCCTACCATCATTCTTCAGTCTCTTTCCAGCTAACAGCAAATGGCCCATCTACACTTTCCAAAGCCCTCCTACAGGAGGTGGAGCATTTTAACCTGATAAGCATACTGCAAAATAGATTATGCTTATTTGATCACATGCTACACAGAATGCTTGTGAATACATGGCCCTATTTTGCTCATCTATTATTGTTTATCTCATTGTGGTTTTATAGTCAGTACTACACAGATGGATGAACATTTACAAATAAAGCATATTCTAACATTTGGCATAGCATTCTCTGTTCCTCCAAATCTCTCCAACCTGTATAAATTAGATTCAAAGTCAATCTTTGGATATCTGCAAACCTGTCAGGAATTAAGATCTCGTTCTTCTGTAAGTGATCATTGGAAACCTGAATACAGTTGTGAAAACGCACTTAAATAGTCATCAAAGAGCCCATCTCGTGCCCCTGTTTCCGCATGGCGCTTTGGAAGAGGAGGAGATGTAGAGAATTTAACAATTGTTTGTTAATCCCTGTGCCTTAAATCACATCCCAACTCTTCACTAGCATTGAGGGTTCAAGTTGTAAGAGTTTGGCATTGCCAATGGTTCAGCAATCATGAACTGAGACAAAATATGGAGATTTGATCCATTCAGATCATTTTTTTTACTTTTTTTTATTATTGTGGTAACAATGTGAATATACTGAAAACCACAGAACATGCAGCCCATTTTTTCTACTATATGATCCCAAAGTCCTTAAGCTCTGGGCGCTATAGGATAAGAGAAACTGTTAGAGAGTAACGCTGCTGGTCTCACCACTGGAGAGCTACACGTTCTTCTCACCCAGAGCCTCCATGGCCTGTTTCCCATGGGAGAAGGGAGTGAAAGAAAAGTACCATTTGTGCGAGACCATTCCAACCAACCACGAAAGGTAAAGCTCTCTTGATACCACAGCCTGTACGAGATGTGAGCTGAAGACAAAACTAACTGACAGGTCATTGCATGTGGCAGCTGTCTTGTTAAAAGACCAACGCGTCCTTAGCATGTGTTGATTACGGGGCTCATTTTCTGAAAGTTATTGTTGCAAGACCTAGAGTCTTACAAAAAAATTAGAAAAAATACATGTCTTTGGAACACATATGTGAGACCAAGGAGGAGAAGAAAATTCCACCTCTGGGGAAATATCAGCCCCTCTTGAACTGTCTGAACTGGTTCTTTTAGAAAATGGGTGGCGAAAGAGATTAGGAAACATGCTTGGCCCTCATGTTCAGGGCTCACTAGCCAGGGGGTGGCTCATTGTTTGGTGTGGTCCAGAATCACCTGCAGAGCATGGAAACGTGATCTGATTCTACTGCTCTGGGCTTTGCATCTATTGCACATCTTAAACAAGCTCCCTCATCAATCAGACATGGGTGGTCTGCAGACAATGCTTTAGAAATGTCTTCGTCCCTTTTATGAAACCAAAACAAACTGGGTTGAAAAAGACCCTTCTCCTTCCCCAGGCCCCCGTGAAATTTAAGTGGAACCTGGAAATAATGATGACATTTATATCATAGTATGAGTGCAAAGGTTAGACTAGACAACACATACAAAGACTCAGAAATTTGCCTGGTCTATTAAAAGTTATTAATAAATATTAGCTATTATTATTAAGCATTCTTTACGTGTGTTTGAGTCCTGAGGTACAGACAAGCCACCAACTTCTTCCAACTGTACATGTAAAAAGGTTAAAAAATAAATAAAAACTTGGCTTAAGATCTGTTTTTCCCTCCCTCCTTTGCCTTGTGAACTCCCGCTTTCTCAAGATTATTTTCAAACATTCCCTTAAAAAGCCTCCTCTGAGGGTGTCCTCAGCTTGCATGGCGCTAGAGGTGATCTGAGCACTCACACTTTCCTCATCACAGCACTTGTCACGCGGCACAGGGATACTTGGGTGATGTGTCTGGCTGCCCACTGGATTGTGTCTGGCTTCAGAACGGGGTCCATTATTTCTTTAAATAAATACTTCTGTGTCAATACATACCTGTCAGTTGCTTGACACAGTGTCTGGGACCCATTCATATATCAGTAAATGTTTGAGGGGCAGTGAGGGAACAGTGAGGATGCAGACTAGAAAGAGCAGAGCACATGATGGGGCTGGTATGCCAACAGAAGCAGAAGAATGGACAAGCCAACCAGGGAGCCAAAGTCTGTGTCCAGAACCTAGAGGAGGACAGAGAGCAACGTCGGGTCTCAGCGCATAGGTGGTGGGGCACAGCAGCTAAGGGTGTGCACTCTGGAGCCTGCCTACCTGAGTCTGGATCGAGGCCCTATCCTTACCAGCTGTCTGACCGCAGACAAGTGAGTCACCGGTGGTTCTCAGTTTCCTTATTTGTAAAACGGGAATAATGATGCTGATACCCTCATAGAATTCAGGTGAAGATTAAACAAATGAACTCATAAGAGGAACTATGTGCCTGAAACAGAATATTTAATACATGTTAACTATTGTTGTTAATGGTCAAAATTACAGGCTTTGGAGTTAGACAGACTTGGGTTTAAATCTGTGTTCCAAAACTGATGGTTTACAGATGGGAGGGGTCAGGAGGGCTGGGTGAAAAAGGTAACAGGATTAAGAAATACATATTGGCAGTTACAAAATAGGGGCATTTAAAGGATAGCATGGGGATATAGTCAATAATGCCGCAATAACTATGTACGGCGTCAGACGGGTACCAGACTTACTGGGAGATCGCTTCATAAGTTAAGTGTCTAACAATTGGGCTGTAAACCTGAAACACAGTATTGAATACCAACTGTAATTAAAAAGTAAATATTTAAAAATGTAAAAATAAATCCATGTTCTTGAACCTACCAGTTTGTGTGACCTTGGGGCAAATTACTTAAATTTGGTCAACTTCGGTTTCCTCATGTATAATGCAGCAATAATACCTGCATCAGAAAAATAATATATTAAAAATGGTTAGCAGCATGATGCCTGGCATCTATTAAATTCCCATTAAGGATTGTTATCATTAAGGCACACAAAATTCAAACTGGGGAAGGGACAGAGAATGAAAGACAGAACATGGAGCGGTGTCACAGGGTCAGGCCAAAACAGTGGTGTCATAGTTCTACTGAAAGAAGCCTAGTTGCCTTCTGCCTAGGTGACGCCACATCCCAAAGTGCAGCTAAACCTTTGGAGACCTGGCACGCCCCCCCACACTCCAGGTGGGGTGTCCGGCACACTCCCCTAACTCCTCGTGTTTCTCTGTATTGTTCTCAACTTAGAAGTCTCTGTGGGGGCGCCAGCACCAGGTCTCATCTCCCTTGGTGCCCCCGCTACCTGCCATATTTAAGGAACATAATAATGTTCCCTGAGTTGGCCCTGACAACTGAATGGCTCTGATAGAAAGCTGCTTTCTCTGACAGAGTTTCAGTCCCAACATGTGTGGCCTATAGCCCTCAACTTAATTCTTACATGTATACTTGCTTGTATTATTCCCTTTGCTTTAAAATTTTCGTAATTATCTTGTCCCAACTACAAAGTAAACCGCTTTAAAATCTCCAATCTTTTTTATTATTATTATTTCTCTAATTTTTTTTAGTATCAGGAGAATTTACAATAGCCAAGTGCTGGAAGCAACCTAAGTGCCTATCAGTAAATGAATGGATCAAAAAACTATGGTACATTTACACGATGGAAGGCTAAAATCTCCAGCCTGAAGCTGTGTAAAATTTCTGAGGTCCGTAAACCTTAGAGAAAGATTAACTGCCTCTCTCCCCTTCACACCTCCATCTCCTGATCCCCCAACAAAAGCTTCTACGAAATTTCACTGGTACTTTATCAACTATTAAAAATGGCTATTTTTAAATAAAGTTTTCTGATTAATTTTCCTAAAAAAGCAAACAGTGTTTCATAGCCAGAAAACTTAGTTCCTCTTAGTGAAGAGGATTTCTGTGTGTTTGCAAAAACTCAATTCGCAGCCTGGGAAGGTAATATTTATTCGAAGGCGCTTATTGCCGAAAGTGAATCATAAATCTGCTGGCTGTTGAGACTTCAAGGTAAGAAGAACAGAGGCAATTATTAGCCTGAATGTCCCACTGACGATATGAAATCTTTGTCTTTCAAAGCATTTGTTTAAGTAAGAAAAAGTTTGCCTAGCCTGGAGAACGTTCTATTGTGGGAAATGAAACTTCTGAAACCTCCAAAGCTTATTTATATATTTGCTAGGCTTCTTTCTGCCAACCTTCTCCTCTCCCAGAGCGTCCGTTAATGCTAAGAAAAGCCTCTGAAAAGCACACATCATAAGCAGAGGAAAATCTTAATGAATGTAATATATTTGGCAAATCTGTTTTATCTACCAAAGAGATTTCCTTCCCCTCTTCATCACTGATCTCTCTTCTTTGTTTTGTTTTAATGTTTTGCTCTTTGATTTGTTCAAGCGAGTTTATTTTTCCCTCCTCTGAAGAATAAAAATAGAAACCCAATCTCTTGACTTCCATTGTCTTGCTGTCCTTTTCCTTCTGGGAAACCAGAGGAAGGGGGTGGCCCTTACGAGCCCTCTGTTAACTTCCTTTCTCTAGCTCAGCTAGAGGAGCAGCATCCATTGCGAAACCCAGCTCCCAACTACGCACACGTGGGTTGTGCGCTTTATAGATGGTCCTTGGCCAACGAGCATGCCAAGTTCGCCTCCCCCTGCCGCCGGGCATGCTCCTTCCCTCAGCTGGCGTGTACTCAGGAATTTCGAAGCCTTCTTAATATAGACCTGAACAGCCCTGCCTCAGCTCTCAGCAGTAGAAAGATTTTTTTTCATCATACAAGACATTCCAAATCCAGAAGATTTAGGAATTATCTGGACAATTTCCTCCTAACACTAGTCAGGTTAAGTTTGAGTTGAATGTGTTTGTATACTTTGTTGATTCTGCTTCCTGTTGAAGCTGTGCCACCTGAAAGCACACATGTCACCCAAGATTCCCTTGACACCTTGCTAATCAGAGCATGGTGCCTGGGCCAGCAGCATCAGCATCATCTGGGAGTTCGTCAGAAATGTAGCATCTCCAGCCCTATCCTCAGACCCACAGAATCAGAAACTTCATTTTAACAAGATCTCCAGGCAGCTCAGGCACACACCAGGGTTTGAGAAGCTCTGTTAACACCACGTGCACCTGAGGCACCTGAGGTTTGGGATGGAGAAGGGAGGGCGCTGCACCTGCTAAGCCTCTGCTTCTCCGGGGCTGCACCCTCGGCAGGGCTGTTTGTACCTGTGGGGTGTCACGAGGCCAAACCTCCTACCCCTTCCCCCATCCCCAGTTGTCTTCACCTGGCCATCTACTGGCTACCCCAGGCTGCTGGGACTTTGGTCTCGGTAACTGCAAGTGGCGCTTGTGCCTGGGCCAGCCATGCTGCTCCTTCCCTGCCAGACCTGCTCATACCTGTGTGCGCTGTTATCACGGAGACTGATGACTTGACATTTACAGTTCCCTTCCCAGAGAGGAGCAGAGACATTTCATGAAGGTTGCTCGTAATCCCCCCCAATCCCCCATAGCACAGAGAAGGGGGATGCATTTTAAAATAATCCATTTGAGTCATCCCACCTACATGGGCTTGCTCCCCTGCTTGAGTGGAAAGAATACAACTAAAGACACACGGCCCCTGGAGGAACAGCGTGTGTGTGCTCACATGCGCTGCATTTCTGAGTTCAGAAAAGGCTTCTAGGTTGAAACAACTTCAGATTCTCCACAGGACTTCTGACTCTGTGAAGACAGGTACTTACTTGTCTGGCAATCCATGCCCTGCACTCCAAACCCCGGCTGCGTCCCAGAGGCCAGAACCTCAACCACCCCTCTTCCCACAGGTTCCTGGAGCTTTGCCTCCACTTCATGTCGCAGACACGAATCCAAATCACATCACTAGCCTTTCAGCAGACTCCATGCCAAGGCAGTATAAACTCTTCTCCAGCCCTGGCTGGTATAGCTCAGTGGATTGAGTACAGGCTGGGAACCAGAGGGTCCTTGTTCGATTCCCAGTCAGGGCACATGCCTGGATTGCGGGCCAGGTCCCCGGTGAGGGCCATGTGAGAGGCAACCATACATTGCTGTTTCTCTCCCTCTCTTTCTCCCTCCTTTCCCCTCTCTCTAAAAATAAATAAATAAAATCTTTAAAAATAAAAAAAATAAATAAATAAACTCTTCTCCAAACACATGCCCATGTGTTTTAGTTCTTTTTCTCTAGGTTTCTTATACTCCCAAGCAGCCTCCAGTATCAGGCCATTAGCTTGGAATTACGAGTCCGCCCTTCCTTTTCTACGAGGCAGACAAAACCATGCCGGGGCAGCCTCCAGCTGATGCAAACAGAATAAACTTCTCCCAGACGCCAGGGGTTCCAGCCAGTTTGCTGTGGTTTTATTCCTCTGAGTAACCTGACACGGGCCTGAGTAAACTGTCAAGCTCATCTGCTTGGCACGCAACACCTGGGCCCCGGGAGGACAGCAGGGTCTGGAAGCTTCCAGAGGGATCATTCTCCAGTATCTCACCTCCAGCAGCACCTGTAAGAGATGTCAGAGTATGTTCTCCCTGACAGGTGGCATCAGGCCTAGTGTTTCTTAAATGCCTCTAAGAACAAAGAGAAAGAGCTGTGTTCTCCTCCTGCCTTAACATGGCCACAGACACCTCACGTGAGTCTCCTAGAAGTCCAGGAGTAAGAGAGATAGAAACGGACAGCTAAGGAACAGCACCGGACCTTTCACAGAGATGCCACCATTTGCTGAATGAGGCACCTGGTCCTCTGAACGTCTCTGGGGTGGCCTCTGTAAGAGCACAGCAGGACCCCTGGACTTACCTTTGAGCTCTGCAACATTTGCAAACCAGAGGACACCACCCTGTCACCAGATGGATAGAAGAGACTCCTCTCCTGGCCACAGAATGAAACATGGCCTGTCGGTAATGAAACTTTTCATCCAAGATTCCGTGTAGCTTAAATCCAGTTAATTCAGCTGAAGAGGAGACGCAGGGGCGTGCCCCCACCAGGAGGAACACCATAGCACCACTGAGTTCCAGCAGGGAGGAGCAACTTAGGCTTTCCACATCTGTGACTTTTCAGAGAGTCTCACATTTTGAAAAGAATAACCCAATTGAATGTTTGTCAGATCCTTAGAAGGATCTGGTTGGTAACAGGGAGTGACTTGCTTTTCACAGATTAACTCAAATGGTAAAAAAAAAAAAAAAAGTCCGTCTAAATGACCTCTGTGCATGTTTCTGGGAGAGCCTCAAAATGGAATGTCCTTCCTTCTCTTACTGTGCACTTCCTAACACCATTCTTTAAATCTACTGAAGGAAAGAACAAAATATGAGAGTGAGTCCTTAGTCGTAATTCTGCCCATATTTGGAAGATATCAGATCAAATGGCATACAATCTTAGGTTACTGCTGTTTTAGCCTGTGCAAACAAATATTTGCTGGCCCTCCTGAGTGCTTGGGGGCCCTGGGGAAGATACCTAAATGTGAAACTCAGTTTACCACACAGGTAATAACACACGTAAAGCCAGACCAGCCTTTTCTCACCTAGAAGTCAACCCAGCCTGAGGTCTCATTCAAAGTAATACGTCATAAATGCCCAAGAAATAATCTTTATCTTCAATGAAATCGATTAAAAATTGTCCACAGCGATCCCACTCATAACACAGAACAAATGCGATGGAAGCCAGCTTTTCCTGTCACTTTTTTTCTACATAAATATCTTATTCGTTCATGTCTGCGCATTCATATGTATTGCACCTGCCCCCACAAAATTCCCTTCTCCCTCTCCAAGCTCCCCAAATCTTAACTCCCTCTCCAAATCTCCCCAAAACTCAACTCCCACAAGATTTCTTCTCTGTCTCCCTTCCCAGTGTCTGTTTCTGATACTTTTCACTTGTTTTCAGTTCTCCGATATTTCCCATATAAACCTGGCTGGCCTCTCCCAAATTCTGCAGGTCTACCCATCAGCAAATCAGTAAGGAACTGGCAGGGAGCTCACCTGGCAAGACACAAGCTCCTGGGGGAGGCCACCTGAGGGGAAGGCTGCCTCTTTTCCGCAAGCTTGGAAGGGGAAATGCTATGAACATTCAAATGATAGTCTTTCTTTATCAGAAGGGAACCATTTAGTAAATACTAATTGAATGCTTATTTTATGGGCTGAGCACTACCCAATATGAATGTTATTGATAAAAACAGACATGGTTCCTGTCCTTAAGGAACATATTGTCCTACAGGGAAAGGCAATTCCCAATAACTGAATAATTACTACTGTGATAAGTCCTGCAGCCACCAGCAGGGTACAACTCTAATCCAGATGTCCCATAAGATGTAAATTAAAGTGGTCAAATCCCATTCTATCCCCAGTGTTAAGTTCAGAGTCCTCTTTGAAAGGTCAGCCGAGTTCCCAAGGGGAGAGAGATCGGGGAATGAGGTATATTTTCCTGCCTCTGCTGAATTCTCTCTCATTCCCCACCTCTGATGAAATCTTGTCCTCTGCTCTGTCTTGGGGTCAATCTTCTATCTCCCTGATTCTCCACGCAAGCAACAAGGGAACAAAACCTGTGATATATAGTAAAACTATTGCTGAAGTTTTCTAGGTCACTGCCAAAGAGTTATATTCCTGCACAACACAGCAAATAGCTTAAAACTATATATGAGTCAACTCATCATAAGAGCCCTTTTGGCCACCATGGCTCAGGGGACTTCCCACTGGTCTCCTGACTCCAATTAGCATCTGATCTTTGAACATCTCCTTGTTGTGCACACACATTCACACTCACACACACTCAAGTAATTCCACATCCTCTCCCTCTGTTATGTACAAAAATTCTGTTCTCTCTACCTCTTATACCCAAACTCAGCTCCCGGCCCAAACCTAAATAGCCAAAACCTCAGTTACTCAGAGGAACGAAAGAGATAGCTGAATGTTCAAATGTAAAAAAAGAATCACAAATGTGTAGTCTCTCCTCTAATAGGATCTACCCTCCTTTATTAAGTGACAAAAAGAATTATCCCAACGCTGAGAGATATAAAACCGTCTCTTTCTATGTAAACAGATTAGACCAAATACTCTCTGAGACCGCCTAGGCTATTAAGCTCCAAAAGAGCAGGCACAGTGTCTGTCTGATTCTCTGCTCATCTAGTATCGAGCCACCTCAACAATGTTTGAGTAATTTATTAAAATTCCATTCAGTGCTGACATTCTTTGATTCTTTAATATTTGTAATTCTTTTATCTGTTTTTATTGTTCTTATTATACCTCTCTCCCATTTGGAGGAAGTGTAGAAGAAAAGTTTTAGTCAAAAGAGTTAAAGCATGAAATGTTTTATTACTATATCAGCTACGATTGCTTTAGCAACAAGTAACTGAAGAACCAACTTAAAATGGTTTAAATAATAAAGAAATGTATTATTTCACAGAATACAGAGTTCAAAGAGGTAGTTGTCCCAGGGGTACTCAATTCAACAGCTTGGCAACATTACCATATCAATATCCAGTTTTTTTCCAACTTTCTACTCTGCCATCGTCAATGAGGTCTTCAAGAACATCTTCTCATAGCCACAAAATAGCTGCAGCTGCACCAAACATCACATCCATACACAGCAAAGCACATCTCTGGGTCCTTCACTGGGAACAAAGTTAACCTTCCCAGAAGTCACTCCGTAGACTCTACCTCACATTTCATTAGCCAAAACCATGTTACAATCTCAATCTTAAGCCAATCAATAGCCAGAGAGACAGAATAACTGTGGCTGTCTAAGACTAATCAAGATTCAGCTCTTGGAGCTAGTATACCAGAGTCCCTGAAGAATATGGCCACACCTCACCTGAATAAAAGTGGCATTTTGTTTGTAAGATTAAAGGAAGGAGTGTCTCCCAGGCAGTCAACCACTGGAATATGCCAAAATTACTAGTCTCAGAAAAAGATACTCTGCATGTAATGAGAATTATTTTCAATGAGGGACTAATTCCAAATAAAAGGAATGTCTTAGAGATTGGGTCACTGATCAACCTGAAATTGTCAGTATTGATGCTTTATTCTCTTTTTCTACAAACATTTGAACATATATGTGTTCGAGCTATTTGTATCAGAGATAAAATGATCATTGTCTCCCTTACCTTGAATCTTTAGGACTCCTGTTTTAATTGAAAATTTTTCAGAGTAACATATTCCTATCCTCTCCAGGGGTGTTCAACCTTAGGCCCACAGGCTGCAGCAGCCCAGGATAGCTATGAATGAGGCCCAACACAAAATTGTAAATTTTCTTAGAACATCATGAAATTTTTTTTGTGATTATGTATCGCAATGTATTTAACGTGTGGTCCAAGACAACTCTTCTTCCAGTGTGGCCCAGAGACGCCGAACGGTTGGACACCCTCCTATGGCAATGACGCCAAACAAACAAAAACCACATGCAGTGGATTACACACAACTCTAAGAAGCCGCTCTTTATTTAAAACACAGTGTAACCCACCCTCTTACAAATATTCATTATCCTGCAGAAGTTTCTCTCCTGGATACCAAAACAGAACAAACAGGAGCTAACCATTAACCTGAGTGACCACAGCAAACAGGTACCAACACTGAGGTTACAAGTACAAAGTGTCAGGACACACAATGGCGATCCAAAGAGGAGATTGCACACCCTACTCCTTCCTCACTGCCCTGGAAAAGCCAAAGACTCTTCCGGAGGCAAGTGACAAAAATCTGACCTAAACCATCTTAAACAAAACAGAACTTTCATGGACTTATCAGGGCATTCTGTGTGCTTTTCCATAGAAAGAAAACTTCTTTCCAATTTAAATTTTGTATCATTTTCTCTTAGGATTTTTCTTTTTTTGGAAAGAGCAAAAGTTTAAAGGTTCCTACTTGCTTGCCAAATAGCGCAGCATGATGAATATTACAGCACCCAAATTATCATCAGTACAGTCCCAGAAGCTCACATCTGCTTGTGGAGTTCGCTTTACAATCAATCAGGTGTATTGAAAAGGTCTCTGTGATACAGAAGGGGACAAAAGTCACCTGTGTTTTTTAGTTTACTCTAATTTGTACACAAGATATAATTTGCTACACCGCAGGCCTTTTGCTCAAAGAGATTCAAAACAACAAAAGCAAAAAATAACCACTATTATTCTGAGAATAAGATAAGTGATAGGGAAGCTAACTGGGATCAGCTGGGAATTACATTAAATCTGAATCGTACACAGGAACAAAGATTTTTAGTGGAGGAAATGCTTTAAAGTGTAGCCACTGTAACATTTCACTTCATAGATGAAGGAATGAAGTCAGAGACCTTATAGTTAATTAACATGACCAGGTGGATACATATGTTGATTTTTATTCCATCCTCAAACTCAACTAGAGTATCAGTAAAGGAAAATGAAAGATGTAAACTGACTAGGCAAGAGAAAATAGAAGAGGAGAGCCCTGGCTGGTGTGGCTCAGTGGATTGAGCCCTGGACTGAGAACCAAAGGGTCACCAATTCAATTCCCAGTCAAGGCACATGCCTGAGCTGTGGGCCAGGTCCCCAGTAGGGGGCGTGCTAGAGGCAACCACTCATTGCTGTTTCTCTCCCTCTCTTTCTCCCTCCCTTCCCTTCTCTCTAAAAATAAATAAATAAAGTTTTTTTTTTTAAGAAAATAGGAGAGGAGATACCTAGTAGACAAGAGACCACAGGCAGGTGGGAAAGTGGTGGTCCACTTAGCAGGCAGAGAAATCTGGAAATGAAGTGACTCCAAATGGAAAGTCCCATGGTGAGAACACCACCTGTGCCTCTATACGCCAGAAATACGTGGGAATTGGTGGCACCAGGAACCTTTGAAAGTGTTCTGAGGAATGGAAATGAAGATCGAGAAGACTGGCTAAAAGTCAGGATGAGGAGCCGACAAATCTCCTACATCCCATTCCCAACTGTACTTAGCCAAGACACTGTTCATCCTCACCTGGGCAGAAGGTGGGAGGTTTCCAGTCTAGACACTCTGAACCAGAGAAGCTCCATGCCAGGCCCGTGGAAGGAGGGAGGAGGCACAACAGGGGAATTATACTGAATTAATGATGATGACAATGCGGATAGGAAAAATAGGTAACTTACTGAACACATTCTGTTTCAAATGCTGTAGGCACTTTATATGCATTGATTCATTTAATCTTTAAAAATATCCTACAAAGTAGGCACTATTAGTGCCTAACTTAACAGATTTTTTTAAGTTCAAGTAAGTCAAATAAGTGACAAATGACAAAGCTACCAACTACTCTGATTTTAGCATCTGGTTATTAACCATCGCACAGGGGACCATCATCCCTGACCATGGTTTCCAGAACCTGCCATTCAGATGCACAGCTCCAACAGTAAATTTGAGTATTTATCATTAGAGAACTTGAAGAACCGCAGGGAAAAGACCTCCAGACCCTGCCTGATCAAAGTCACCAGTCGGCCCAAACCGCCGCAGAACTTAAAATTGTGACTGAGCAAACAGCCAGGACACCATATATCTGAGGAAAGTCTCTAACATGAAAAAGAGAAACCAAAGCAAACTGGAAAACTGAAACTCAGAAGAAACAAAAAAATATAAATGTGCAGAAGAGAAATAAAAAAGAAACCAGAATATCCTCAGAGAAATAAGAAAACTATTGCATCCAAGAAACAAGTGCAGAATGCTGTTTTTAAAAAGAAAAAATATACACATAAATACAGGGTGGGACAAAGTAGGTTTGCAGTTGTGAGTTTACTCTTGTATTATTATTTATTAATTAATTTCCATACAAACAACTGCAAACCTACTTTTGTCCCACCCTGCATTTTTAATTTTAAATGACACCAGAAATTTAAAATTTGAGTAGAAGAATCAGAAGTTAAGGAAATTAGAAAATATAAAAATGAATAAGTGGAATAGGGAAAAAGAAACTAATATAATTGATCATTTAGGACTCTTATATCTTATTAATAGGAAAAAGGAAAGAAAACCAAGAAAAGGGAGAGGGAAAAGTTATCAAAGAAATAATACAAAAAATTTTCCCAGAACTGAGGAAAACGAAATGACAGTACAATGTGTCCAGAACAAACTCCAACCTTCATCATTATAAAATTTCAGAATATCCAGGATAAAGAAAGGATCCAAAAAACTTCAGAGAGGAAAAAGAAAACATACAAAGACTTAGGAAGGGCACTCTAGAAGTTCATGAACCAGGGAGAAATATCATTATCATTCTGAGAAAAAATGATTTCCAAACTAGCTTTGGCTATTTCTCTAACTTCTCATGCTCTGCCCGACCCTGCCCAATCTAACTTGCGACCAGCTTTGAATCCAGAACAAATTCAATAAATTCCCAGGGGCCCATGGGCTGGGGTGGGGACAGCAGCCAGTCCCACCACTACTGCTGTCCCCATTCCAGGGAATCCAACCTGAGCAACCTCTCCGTGGTTCCTCTGTGGGGTTTTCCTTGTCGATTGTGCACCCAAGACTATTCAACTTTTATCATAGGATGCCAAAATCTGATGTTTTGGAGCTAGTAACTTAATTTCTATATTTGTTTTCTACTGGCTACCATAACCAATAACCACAAATTTAGTGATGTTTAACAACACAAGCTTATTATCTCACAGTTCTGTAGGTCAGAAGCCCACGTACACTAGACTGGTTCCTCTGCAGTGGGTCTCACGGGCTGAAATCAAGGCACAGGTCAACCTGAGCTCTTATCTGGATGGCTGGGGGAGAATCTGCTTCCAAAGGTGACCCACTTGTCAGCTGATGGGACTCAGATCAGAAACCAGACCATCCAGATCCAGTTAGAAAGTCTGGTCCTTATTTCACTGCAGTTACAACTTCTACTTTGCAAGCGCCACTCAATTTATTTATCTCTTTATTTTTTAAAAGCCTGTGATATGATTATGGATTTATGAAATACCAGAAATGACACCAATTGATTCTTTTTTCCTTTGAGCTTATGGCACAAAAGCAGGACAAAATCACACCCTCACACAGACATTATTGTTTTGTTGATTTTCATGTTTCCCAAAATGAATAATTTTTGCTGTTCTCCCACAGTCATTAAAAGAAATAGAAGATCTGATCTGTGGAAACGTGGTGATTGTCGCAGGAAAGCCTCCTAGAGGACATTCGAGCTATTGATATTCTCTCCTCGAGCCAGAAACTGTCTCTGGAGAGCCATGAGAAACACAGAATCACAACAGAGAGTGGAAAACAAATTGATGGATTCAGAGATGGCTGCAGACCCATAAATAGCTTTTCACGCTGTTGCCATTTCAGTTTTTTATCATACTTCAGTTTTGCACAGTTGATGTGGGGGGGAATCTAGTTTTATTCAGTGTATTTAACTTTTCAGTTAAAGACCAAAATGGTTCCTTTCGGTTGCTTTGTTAAAAATCACAAAGCTCCTTCCCCCCAAAATGAGGCCCATTCATTACACTGCAGTATTGGGAGCAACTCAGAGGAGAATGTGTGACTTTCTTTGTATAAAGGCTTTAATATTTTCATGAAGATCCTCTCTTCAGCTCCTTAAACATTTGCCTTTCATTTTGTTTTACTGAATTAGGCTGCAAAGCACCCGAGCGTGAAGCTCTTTGTCATCTCTAACCAGGCTTACATTGATTCCGCATATCCATATGCCTCATCTTGGTATATTAATCTATACATCTATTCACTGAAAAAGGGGACTCTCTACCTCATTATGTAAAAGGATAAATCACCTCCACAGCCCATTTTGCATGCAGGTATACCTAAAAGTAGATTAGTTTCCTCAGACTTAGAGCTGGCTCCTTTAGAGGCATTAAACCCAGGGAAAAATAAAATTATATTATGATTTCTATGGTGGATTATACTACAACCATGACAAAATCAGGCCAATAGCTTAGCATTTATTCCTCTAACTATAAGCAAGTTTAATACAAAGAGCTCTAGATCAGTATAAGCAAAACTCTGCACATACACCCTCAAATATGCAAATCACATTATTAATTCACCACCTGCTACTCATTTGGGTTGGATTCCCCACAGCCCAAGCATAGGATTTGCTAGGTTGGTGAAGGGCTTTATGCAAGTGGCCAAAATAAATGTATTTTCCTCCTAAACATTGCTCCTCCAAATATTAATAAGAGAAATATATAAAATAGGCAATAAAATCATCAAGAATTTTAAGAGTCAGAAGACCTCAGCTATTGCTTATAAAACGCTGTCAATGTTCTTGCGTTTGAAGCAAGATAATTAATATGCACTAAAGGCCATCTCCATAGTCACAGAAAGTCTTTTAAGCTTCTCTTTTACCTTATTCTGATTCAGAGGCATCTTTCCCACGAAGAAGGATAGGTACCTGGTTCATCCACTCTACAAATGTTTATTGAGTGCTTCCTCTGTGCCATGTACTATTCTGGGTGCTGGGAGTACAGTAACGAACAATTTAGATAAGATCCCTGCTGTCGTGGAAGATGGACAGCAGTAAGTGCTATAAGAAGATTCAGTGGCAATGTGAAGACACAGGCTGATGGAAGAACATACAATGGGCTGAGATCTGAATGACAACGGTCAATCAAATGGATTTGGGGAAAGAGTACTCTAGGCAAAACAGCAGCAAGTGCAAAAAGGCCAGCTGGAAAGGGTTAGTCCAGCTGTACAAAAAGGCAAGTCATCCTCCATTCACTGAGCCTCTGTTCAGTAGGATCCAGGAATACAGAGGTGAAGGTTTCCATTTGTACCCTCAAAGAGCTTAATCTAGTGGAATGGCAGGCAAACAGTTCAAATATAATGTAATAAATGCATTCCCACTAACAGTGCACTAGGGTTCCCTTTTCTCCACATCCTCGCCAGCATTTGTTGTTTGCTGATTTATTAATGATAGCCATTCTGACAGGTGTGAGGTGGTATCTCATTGTGGTTTTAACTTGCATCTCTCTGATGGCTAGTGATATTGAGCATCTTTTCGTATATTTATGGGCCTTGTGTATGTCCTCCTTGGAAAAGTGTCTATTAAGTCCTTTGCCCAATTTTTTTTTATTATTTTTTTTTATTTTTTATTTTTAGAGAGAGGAGAAGGAAGGGAGAAAGAACAATGTATGGTTGCCTCTCACATGGCCCTCATTGGGGACCTGGCCCGCAACCCAGACATGTGCCCCTAGTGGGAATCGAACCGCGACCCTCTGGTTCCCAGCCCGCGCTCAATCCACTGAGCTACACCAGCCGGGCAGGTCAATTTTTAATTGGATGATTATCTTCCTGGTTTTGAGTCACATGAGTTTTTAATAAATTTTGGAGATTAAACCCTTGTCTGATGTATCATTGGCAAATATGTTCTCCCATATAGTCAGTTCCCTTTTCTTTGATGATGGTTTTTTTAGCCATGCAGAAACTTTTTAAAAAGTGCCCATCAGTAGATGGGTGGATCAAAAAACTGTGGTACATTTACACAATGGAATACTACACAGCAGAAAGAAAGAAAGAACTGCTACCTTTTGTGACAGCATGGATAGAACTGGAGAATATTATGCTAACCCCGTCAGTGAAAGACAAATACCATATGATCTCACCTATAAAAGGAATCTAATGAACAGAATAAACAGATGAGCAAAACAGAACCAGAGACACGGAAATATGGAACAGACTGACAGCAGCTGATGGGAGTGGGGAGGGGGACAATGGTAGAAAGAAAGGGAAGAGACTAGTCAGAAAACATGTATAAATGACCCACAGACATGGACAGCAGTGTGACTGTGGGAGCGGGGGGTGGGCTGGGCAGAGGAGGGCAAAGGGGGGAAAATTGGGGCAATTGTAATAGAACATTAATAAAAAATAATAATAATGTAATAAGTGCTTCAACACAGTATGCACATCCTACTGTGGGACAGGAGATAAGAGATCAGATAGAATCAATCATAAATTAGCTTCTAGCAAATGTGGGTTTTCATCCTGGATCAACTGTTAATTAGCATGAACGAATATTGTAGGACTATGCGTAGGGAACCTACATTAGTCAGGGTGTTTTTGGTTGCTAGGAACAGAAAGTCAACTCAAAAATTACAAAATGGCTTAAATGAAAAAAGAGATTTCTTTATTTGCATAACTGAAAAAGTCAGTTTGGCTTCAAGTATAGGCTTGTCTGAGGTCTCTAACAATAAAGCTCAATCTCAATCTGTCAATCTGTCTCTCTCCCTCTCTCCCTTCCCGTCTCTTTCTCTCCCATTCCCCTGCCCCCACTCAATCTTCTCCAACCCCAAATTCCAATTCTACTTTTTGTTTATGGTCTTCGGTTAATAGAAGGAAGCTCCATGTAGCTTGTATCCTCCCAA
This sequence comes from Micronycteris hirsuta, assembly GCA_004026765.1. Lineage (NCBI taxonomy): Eukaryota > Metazoa > Chordata > Mammalia > Chiroptera > Phyllostomidae > Micronycteris > Micronycteris hirsuta. The sequence continues at coordinate 4,741 of PVJI01002955.1, read as the reverse complement.
GTTCAAACTCAACAGAAAAAGAGACTCTCTCTTCTCAACAGTCCCAACAAATGTCTGAAAATAGATTAGACAGCTTCAGACACACTCCCATTCCTAGACCAATCACTCTGACCAGAACTGTTGTTCTGACTGACCAGGTCTGGGTCACTTCCTACTCAGGAATCCAGTCAACATACTGAACCAAGTGGACTGAGGCAGAGGTGAACAGAGGAGGGGAAATATAGGTCATAGAAAACAGAGTGCATGAAAGCTAGACAGGCAAAAAATGCAAATGTCTACAACAGGACCCGAGACTAAATGGACATTATCTCTGGGTTAAAGAACTCAGCCTTGTGAGGAAATAGATTATTCCCACAAAAATCACAATATACTGTAATACATAGATAATACAGTATAGATATAGATATTAAAGTATCACGGGTGTCTTTAACTCTTGCCAATGCTGAGTATATGAACTGTCTTTCTTTGGTGTCTCCTTCCCTATAGGACGCATTCCTGAGTGTCTTTTCAGTGTGTACACGGGGATTCCACCTCCCTGTGGCCTCCTCTCTGTCTCCCCATCCTTCCCACTAGGACTACTCCCCCTTTCCCTGTCTTTTCCTCCCTTTTTCTCTAGGATCTTTTCATCTAACATTGAAAAATATAGTTTAAAATCTATCATTTTATTCTTCCTTGAATTTTTCAAACAGACAAGCTTAAACAAAAACCATCTCACCCTGTCCCACGGGCAAAAGCTAAATAATAGCTTTTGGGTTCTTTTCTCTTTTACCTATACCACGTACAGAGGAGGGATTGTTTCTGCCACAATATTTACCTACTATTTCTCAAACTAGAAGTACCAAATTATAGATAGCCTCCAATTATAGATAACCTTGCTTACATCCTGCACATAATTAAAATGTCCCTGCCCTTTGCGATTGTGTTTCACCTCACATTAAAGGGGCTCTGTTCAGCATTTGGTATTTGATAGACCCCCCTGTGGGTCTTTATTGCTGACAACAATGCTGCCATCTCTGTGTCTGCTTTATGGTCAGATGTATATGTGCATTTAATTGCTTTTATTTTAACGGAAGTTTGATGAGAAAGGTTCTTAGATTTTCTAAAACATTCATCACAAAATAATGCCTTGTCCCAGAATTGTGCTCAAAACCTTAAGTCTTTTTAAGATAGGTTGGTTGGAATATGAGTTGTGTCCATCCCCATGTTTGTTAAATATAAAAATCAATAAAGCCACCATTCTGCACATTTATCTAATGTAATAATCAATACCAATACCTTTCCTGATATTTACTTACTATAATAATCAATAACAATACTGTTTGTTTATTTGATGCCATTGATCAAGGGAGAAGACCAAATCTATGTGTTTTATTCTTCTTATGTGCATGCAGACTGGACTATCCATTGCTAACATCTCCATTCTTTTTTCTATTTTCCACTCTTTAGACCTGTACAGAAGGAGCGTCCTTCCTCTCATTGCTATGGAGGGTGATGGTCAGTAAATTATCTCTTTTTTTTTTAATTAGGCAGACAGCATTAACTGAACTTCTCTCCACATTATTCCAGTTACTGTGCAGGAAACAAAGGCCTACAATATGATTTACCCCGTGTCTGTTAGTGTAGTACTAACTGCTGCAACAGATAAGCCACAAAATCCCAATGGCTTAATACATGGCAAGTTGCTAAATTGGTGGCTTGCCATCAAACAGTATAATGTGGTTATTTCTGGTTGATGGAATACTTTCATATAGTACTTCAGAGACCTAGGCTTCTTCCATATTACAGATCAAACTTCTAGAATCTCAAAATCCTCTGTATTCAGCCAGCATATGCAAGAAGAGTGTAGAAGACCATGTGTAGGATGTTTTCCTAAGTGGTACCTGGCAGTAGCATTCATTGCTGCTGCCGGCATGCCTTGGGCGAGAACTCATTCCACAACTAACTCTGAGGCAACACAAGCTGAGAATCTCGAGCTATATGGAAGCCAAGTGGAAGTAAATGGACTTGATGAACTGGCAGCCAGTCTCCGCCACAGTGCCATCTTTGAGTTGCTTGTCATTCAAGAGGGAGACATGATGGAGCAAATGAAGTATTACACACATGATGAAAAGAGAAACTCATTCGAGACTGCATTAATCAGTGAAGGCTTTGTAAAGAGAGATTTAAAATGAGTAGCACAATACAGTACAAGCAAAAGCAGAGGGAGCAATAGGCATGTGTTGGCCAGAGAGTTATAAGGCAGCCCATTCTAACAGCTGCACAGAGTCTATGCCGAGAAGCAGAGAACAGCATGCTTGGCAAAGCAGACTAAAATGAAAATACCTTGACCACTAATTCTACCACCTTAAAACATGTTTGCTTTGCATTGGGATTCTGCTGATCTAGCCAAAGAGCCCAGTGTACTTTATCACCTTTTTCTAAATAATCTCTAAATCTCAGCTGGCATTTCAAGTTGGAGTGGAAAATGTTGACATGTCCTACAGAGTGTCCCTTACTCATTTTGAGTTTCTCAAAGAACACACACACAAAAAAACACAAATAGCAAATTCTAAAACATCATGATTAGCCTAAGTAATCATCTCACTTGTGAACTAAACCACAAGTTTTTGTAATACAACAAAGCTAAGAGGTCTTTGAGAATCAGATGCTCCAGTTGAGGACATAGGAGTAGCTAATTAAATATCTTGACCATGGACATATAATAACAATAAAATCAAAATTAAAAGTTAATTATTCACTCTTTGGTTTAGCTCCTGAATACCCACAGCATTAGGGGGATCACAGCTCTAATCAAATCCTTCCTACAGATTACGAAGTTCCTAAAGGTTAATTCACATATGGTACCAAACAGAAGTCCTTGTGGGTGTGTGTTTCTGAACCTTTTTGGGAAATCTCTGGTCGCCATGGGAACACACCTCTGCCCTCACCCATTTTGATATTTGCTCCCATGTTTCAATGTGCTCTAATCCCTTGTTAAATACAGAATCACATATTCAACTTCAATGTGTTTTGCACACAAATCAGGACTACCCTATTCCATCGTAGAAATTTTAGGGTAGTAGTTATTTACCCTTAGGGGATTTTGAATAATTTTTAAAATGCAAAGGAAGTATGGCTTCTGTTCCCCCAAGAAAAATTCACGTAAGCATAGAAGGGATTTTAATTAAATGTTAGGGAAGCATTCCCAAGAACCTCTTATAATTTAAAATTCCATTTTCAGCAACAATTTCCCATAGGAATAACACAAACTCCTATGGAGCAGCACAGCACACTGATGAAGACTCTCTGCTCCCCATACCAACCCAATTTCCCCGTTTGACAGATAAGAAGAAGAATGCATGGAGACATGAGGCAACTCGTCATCATCACCCACCTCTAGGAATGACAGAGCAGACCTGGAAACCAAGCAGTCCACTTCCAATGACTTCGTACATAGGCATAACCACCACGGCGGGACACTGTCCCCACTCCCCATCCTTGCTCCAACAAGGATGAATCCTTGCTCCATCCTTTTTATACACTAAAAACAAAGTAAACAAACAAACAAAACAGGAACAGACTCATGGATGCAGAGAACAAACTGATGGTTGCCAGATGGGAGGAAAATTGCTGTACTGAATTAAAAAGATGAAGAGATTAAGACTTACAAATTGATGGGTACCAAATAGTCACAGGGAATAAAAAGCATAGCATAGGGAATATAGTCGATAACATTGTAATAACTATGTATGGTGCCAGGTGGGTGCTAGATTTAGGAGGATCACTTCATACATTATATAAATGTCTAACCACTATGCCGTACACATGATATTAATGTAATATTGAATGTCAACTGTAATTTTCAGGAACAATTATAAAGGACACACGGACAAAACCAAGGAGGGTGGAAGTGGGGGAGGGGGGTGGGGATGGCTGGGATGGCGGGGAGAGTAGTGGGGAGTAAATGCAGACAACTATAATTAAACAACAATAAAATAATTTTTAAAAAAGAAAAATAAATAAGTAATAGTTCTATCTTCTCCATATTCCTGACATTGGCACTAAAGGGGCTGATCATTACACATCACCATCCTCAGTGTCCCTCCCATGCTCTTGGTTCAGGGTAGCAACAAGGATTACCTTCACACATGCTTAGGAAGAAGTCCTTACTTTCAAAAGCTTAGGCAGATGTAGGACCGAATTCTGTTTCTCCTCTCTCCTACACTCAAGCCAGGCTACCTGGTTTCCTCTAATGCTTATTATTAAACCATCCGTATGGAAGTCCCATATGTCTTTATTTTTAATCTCTCCGATTTCCAACCCATACACACGACCAAGTCCTTCTGGACCTAGTATTCATTTACACTCTCCAGGTGCTGCCCCAGGGTCAGCAGCATCCTCCTCTTAATTCGTTCCGGCCCTGGAGTCCCTCAGGTTTGAAGGTACTGGTCAGGGAAAGACTGTAATCAAAGCCCTCTCAGTCCAAGTTAACAAAAATCTTCTTCAGTTTTATTTTTTAATTTTTTTTATTTATTTTAAAGAGATGGAAAGGGAGGGAGAAAGAAAGGGACAGACATCAATCAGTCTCCTCTCGCATGCCCCCAAACGGGGACCTGGCCCACAACCCAGGCATGTGCCCTGACCGGGAATTGATTCGGTGACCTTTCAGTTTATGGGCAACACCCAACCCACTGAGCCACATAAATCAGGGTGAAAAATCTTCTTTAGTTTTCAATATAAATGTCCTTTTTTTGGTTTTATA